>APFE030641936.1:154864-169442 GCA_000404065.3 Pinus taeda | reverse complement strand
ATATATAAATATTATAGTAATTTAAGGGTTAGAAAGAATATTTTAATATTTAAAATTATGTTTTATTTAAGGGTTAAAATTATCATAGATTAATTTCAAGCTTATTTTCTTTATGTTATTAGCATGAATAAGTGCTATTACAATGCCTCAAACTATATCAACCTCAAGGAACAAAGGCCCCAAGAAACAGGAAACTAAGGGAAAAAATCTTAAAAGACAACAAGAAAAAACAAAACAAAGGGAAGGGAAGGCAGGAAGACAACGACTAGGAGGAGAGGGATGAGACCCAGCAACTACTGATCCTCCATCCATCCTCTCTATTGAGATTGTTCGGCCTTTTTTCAATCTCAAACACTTCCCTAAATTTCTGGTGATGGAATTGGGACACTCTAGCAATCACACTAGCCTCCTTGACGCAGACATGATGATTGGTTTTCTCCACATGCTCTGCTAAAGCAGAAGACTTGGCTCTCCTATGCTTAAGGTCAGCTGCGTGCTCACCAATCCTTTGATTAATGGAGCGACCAGTCTCACCAATATAGGGGATCCCACAAGAACAAGGAATAATATAAACCCCTTTCATGTCCTTAAGGTCGTAAGTCCCTCAGATCTGTGAAGGATCCTATTGATCCCAAGGACATGAAAGGGGTTTATATTATTCCTTGTTCTTGTGGGACCCTCTATATTGGTGAGAATGGTCACTCCATTAATCAAAGGATTGGTGAGCATGTAGCTGACCTTAAGCATAGGAGAGCCAAGTCTTCTGCTTTAGCAAAGCATGTGGAGAAAACCAATATCATGTCTGCATCGAGGAGGCTAGTGTGATTGCTAGAGTGTCCCAATTCCATCACCGGAAATCTAGGGAAGCGCTTGAGATTGAAAAAAGGCCGAACAATCTCAATAGAGAGGATGGCTAAAGGATTAGTAGTTGCTGGGTCCCAGCCCTCTCCTCCTAGTCGTTGTCTCCCTGCCTTCCCTTCCCTTTGTTTTGTTTTTTCTTGTTCTCTTTTTAGATTTTTTCCCCTGGTTTCCTGTTTCTTGGGGCCTTTGTTCCTTGAGGTTGATATAGTTTGAGGCATTGTAATAGCACTTATTTATGCTAATAACATAAAGAAAATAAGCTTGAAATTAATCTATGATAATTTTAACCCTTAAATAAACCATTAATTTTAAATATTAAAATATTCTTTCTAACCCTTAAATTACTTTAATATTTATATATTTATTAACTTTTATAAATAACTATTGAATTATTAATTTATCTTAATTATATTTAGAATTGTAAGTGTATAAAATGTCCTTAATACTTTTAATAAAATTATAACTTACTATCTTACTATATTAACCCTAATATGTTATAAGCATTTTTATACTACTTCCTAATACTTTAGATTAAATAACTTGATAACTTACTTTAATTTATTTATACATTTATTATATATATAATATTATATTATAATATATAATTTATAATTAAATTACTCTATTATCAAACCTTAAATTACTCTAATATTTATATAATTTGTTAACTTCTACAAATATATAATTTAAAATTAATTTAGTTTAATAATTAATTTTAATATTATTTATATATTAGTATATTGAAACAGTCCCTTTAAGTTATATGTGAATAAAAATATATTCTAGATATTTATATTCATTTATATAATTTAAATAATTTTATAACTGACTATTAATTACTCAATATTAGATATAATATTTTTTTGAACTGTAACGGATATAAGTTTTATTTATTTGAAAAAAATAGGAGGGGTCTTTGCCGAGGCAGCCCCAATTACAAAGTGAACATCCAACAAATTCAGCTTTTAAGTTGCATCGTTTTCAAGGAATTTGAAAGGAATTGTCGTCGTTTATAATTAGCTGCCATTTCATGAGAGAGCATCCTTTGTTCGACATCTGGTCCGCTTCACCATTCAGGTTTCTGAGGATATGATAGAACTTGTAGGAGGTGAAATCTTGAAGGACTCTTTTCAATCTGCCCAGAATTTTGTTGAGACTAGCATTGCTGAAGAGATCCTCCGAGTTTAATTTTTTTATTAGAATCTCAGATTCTCCGAAAACTTGGAGGTCTTTGACACCCTTTTCTCTTGCTATGAGGCAAGCTTTGAGAAGACCAAATATCTCTGCTTGGTTGTTGGTTTTCTGGCCTAAACCCCAACAGGAGCAGTCTCTTGAACTCCCATCTGAAGAATAAATGACCCCTCCAGCACCAGCAATCCCGGGGTTTCCTTTGGAGGCCCTATTGAAGAATATTATGGTTAGATTTTTGGACGTCAACCAGTTTATGAAAGAATCCTCAGAGTCTCTTTTACGCCATTCTGGGTTTGCTGTTTGAGGAGTGAGAAGGAACTTTCGAGGAGAATGCTCGAGGGGGCGAAGCCATCTCCTTTCTTCAGGTAGGAGTAATGAATCTTCTTTAAAAAACTGCTGTTGGGCTGCTTCCAAGAGGAAGGCTTTAGCTTTAACTGCGACCTGTAGAGGGGAATGTTGAAATCCATTAAAGATTTGATCATTACGGGCCAACCAGAGCTGCCAGCAAAGAAATTTGGGAATAGTTGTCCAAACTTTATGCCAGAAAGATTTGATGGGGATGCTATGAGGATAGAAATTGCTCCAAGAGGCGAATAGATCAGCAACAATACTCTGAGGGAAAGCGGAGATCTGAAGATCCAAAAGAGTAAGACCCCACACTTCATTAGCAAAATTGTAATCCAAGCATAAATGTTGAGCAATTTCGAGGTTGCTTCTGCATAGCTCACACCTATGAGGCCCTGCAATGTTCCTTTTCTCTAAATTGTCTCCTGTTAGAAGTTTGTTATGGACCAGAGTCCAGAAAAAGAAGTTCACTTTTGGAAGAGCTAGATTGTCCCAGACTAGTTTCCAAAAGGCCGAAGTGTGACTGCTGTTCTTTGAGTCTTGAAGAGCTTTGTAGCCTGCTGCTGTGGAGTATATGCCTTACTGTCCCCAAGCCCAATTGTCTTTCATGTATCAGTTTTCAGGAGTAGAATCTTCCAACAACTTGATAAGTAGGTTTTTTTGGGGAGTTAACCAGACAGGGACACCATGGAAGTCCCAACTGGCCCATTCTCCCCGATGATCCCAAACAGAGAGGTCGTATAAGTTGTTGATACCTGCATGGGTCAACCAGTCTCTGAGGTCTGATATATCCTCGTTCTCCTCCAAAGGATCGCACCCCATGATTCGGTCATGCCACAAATTGGTTCGCTCCCCATTGCCCGACGCTCTGTATAGTGATTTTTTGAAGAAGATACTGCTTTTACAGCAGAGAATCCAGACCTGCGAGCTGTTGATGGGGGGTCGAAATGTAGATTTATGAATGACAGGTTGTGAGCGTATTTGGACAGTAGAGTAGTGCTGATCTGATGGTTGGGCTCATGTGCCAATTTCCACAGGAGCTTTCCTCCCAACGCAAGGTTAACGAGGGAGGGATCACGAATTTGGAGGCCACCCTCTGCGATCGGCCTTTTTACCAATTCCCAATTAGCTAAGTGTATTTTTCTTTCGTTACCTTTCCCTCCTTGCCATAAAAAATCTCTTAAAAGTTTAGATATCTGATCCATAACATTTCTAGGGGCTAATAAGAATGCCGTTTGATAAATTGGGAGCGCGAACAATAGTGACTTGATTAAAATAACTTTGCCTCCTTTAGTTAGTCAGAAGCCACCCCAAGCTGCTATTTTTGCTTTGATTTTTCATATGATGTTAGTCCAGAGTGACCTCCTGTTAGATCCATTTGTGATGGGGAGTCCAAGGTATTTGATTCGATCCCAGTGAGCATGTCCTCTGAACAAAAGTAGGTTCGAGATGCTTATGAGCTCTTGTTGATCAATGTTCCAGCTGTAGATTTCACTCTTACTCTCGTTGACCAGAGCTCCTGAAACTCTACAATAGCTTTTTAGGACAGTGTCGAAAGCTTTGGAAATTTTGGTAGACGCACCTTCGAGGAGTAGTGAATCATCTGCAAAGAGCGCATGGTTCAGAGGATCGACACCTATGGAGGGTTTAAGACCAGGAAGGGAGCCAACAATTCTTTCAGCTGTGAGTTTTCTACTGAGGGAGTCGGCCATTAAGATATACAGGAAGGGAGAGAGAGGGCATCCCTGCCTGATGCCTCTCCGGGCTTGAAAAAAATTGGAAGGGCGGCCATTGACAAGGGGGGCGATCCATGGATTGTCGATACATGAATTTATAAGTTGGACAAAGAGGGGAGAGAAGCCAAAGGAGAGAAGAACTTTAATGAGGAAAGATCGATTTACTCTGTCAAACGCATTCGCCATATCTAATTTTATCAGCACACCTTTCCGTTTTCGCTGTTTGCTAGAGTGGATTGTCTCCTGAACTTGAATGATATTGTCGAGGATATGCCTGCCTTCCACGAAACCACCTTGGGGACTGGAGATCAGCCTTTTGAGCAGAGGCTTGATCCTATTTGCTAAAAGTTTGGCCAAAATTTTGTAAGATGCATTACAAAGCGATATAGGTCTAAATCTTGCAAATGTTTCAGGATTGGAGTCTTTGGGAATTAAGTCTAGATAAGTGGATTTGATTCCTCCACTGATCTTAGCTTTTTCCATGAACCCCTTTATCATTTTCTGGAGATCAGTTTTGATGATATTCCAGCAAGTTTTATAGAAATGTATTGTGAATCCGTCTGGGCGCAGAGCTTTGTCTGATTCCATGGACCAGATAATTTTGATGATTTCCTCCTCTGTTACCTCACTGGAAAGTGCAGCATTATCTTCAGATCTGATGAGATGAGGGATGTTAGAGAGGAAATCTTCTGTTTCCTCCTCATAGAGCTGGGATCCCTCACTATATAAATTCCTGAAATGGCTATCAGCAGCAGCTTTGACTTGAGTGAAGCCTTTGTTGACATGGCCCTCTGCTGTTTTTATTTCTGAGATATGATTCCTGGACAACCGTGCTCTATATTGTCTGTGAAAGAAGGAGGTGTTCTGATCCCCTGCTTTTAGCCACAAACTTCTAGATTTGATTCTCCAATATTCTTCTTCTTTTCGGAAGGATCGGTAAGTTGAGCTTTGGGCCTTTATTTCTTGTTCCAACAGGTATGCTGTGATCTCATTGCTTTCCATGTCTGCTTGCAGGGTCTCCAGAGTATGCACTGCTTCTCTTATGCTGGTTGGAGTAGGGACTGGTTTCCTATCCAATCCTTCAGAGCATGTTTTGTGGCCTTAAGTTTTTTCTCCCAAGCAAAACTTGAGGACCCTGAGAAGGTTTTGGCCCAAGCTTCTTTCACAATATCAGTGAAGCCTTCTCTCTCAATCCATAAGGGGCTGAAATGGAATGGAAGAGGGCCAAGATTTTCTTCATATTCTAGGAGAAGCTGAATCGACTTGTGGTCAGAGGTCAACTTGGGAAGAATTTTGGTCTTGATTATCTTTTTGTTCATCATAAGGGAGCTTTGGACCAGGAATCGATCCAGGTAAGCATAAATGTGATCCAACCCAGATCTATTATTGGACCAAGTGAAAAGACCACGGACAGGATTGAAATCTAGAAGGTCCCATTGCTGTGAGAGCTTTTCCACAAAGGCCAGCATAGGATCTTTGCTGCTGGAGCCACCTCTCTTCTCGTTTGTTTTCAAGACTATATTGAGGTCACCTACTATGATAATATTGCTTGGATTATGCTGTTCTAAAAAAGTTGAGAGAGAGTTCCAACATTCTCTTTTTTCAGAGTATATGACAGGGACATAAAGATTAAATAGAGAGATGGTCAACTTACTTGCGCAATGTGTCAACTCCGTGAAGATCCAGTGTTGGGTTTCATGGGATTTTTTTAGCTGAAATAAATCTTATGTCGAAAGAGTTGCCAACCCTATGGAAGATCCCCTTGAGCTTACTGCTTTGCCTGCACTTTTCTTCCATTTTGACTTGCTGATATCTAGAAGAGCTTGCCCTTCTATCTTCGTCTCTTGGAGCATGAGAATGTCTGAGGGTTCTATTTTAAGGAGATCCATAATTGCTTCAGCTTTAGAGGCGTTCCCCAGTCCTCTGCAGTTCCAAGAGGCGAGATTCATAATTTACTTGAGGGGGGGGATAGGGCCTCCCTTAGAAGGCCTTGGTCTGGTATTTCCTCCAATGGACATTTCTATGGTGGACTGGCTTCCTTGAACTTTGAGTCATTCAGCCTCCTCTTCCCTTAGTTCTTTGCGATATTTCCTGCCTGCTCTTTTAGAAGGACGCTCGAAGGGCCCATCCTCTGATGAACCTGAGCTTTCTGCTAGCTTTTTCCTTGTTACTTCATCATATGAGGGGTTGGAGGGGCTACCTTGTGAGACATCGACCTGTGTTGCTTCATCTCCATCTTTGTTGGGAGGAGGGACTTCTATGTGTTCCAGATTTTCTTGGGTCGAGCTTGCAGGATTGGTCTGGGATTTTTCTACATCGTTCGGGGTTGCATCCTTTTCTTGATTGAGCTTGGAAATGCTTGGAGCTCTGGACATGTTACCTTTTCCATTTCCTTTTTTTTTTTTATGGGCAGGTTTTTGGACTAAAGTCCATTGATCCTCGTTTGTTTTGTCTGTCTTCTCCTCGACCTTTTTCTTGCAGTGCTTTGCAGAATGACCATGGCCATGACAATGTCTGCATTTGAAAGGGAGCTGTTCGTAATCCAGTTCCTGGACGTGAGTCCACCCGGAAACAGTGAGCTTAATTTCTTTAGGAAAACCCTCTTCTAGATCCACTTCTACACAGATTCGGGCACATGAGTACTGGTCTTTTCTTGTACCTTGATCTATGTATTTTCCTAGAGCACTACCCATGATCTGAAGATTTTTTTGGTTCCATCGGTGAAGAGGCAGATGGGGAAGTTGCACCCAAATCGGGATAATAGAGGGGACGTCCTGGGAGGGATCCAAATCTGGGGACCATTTGTTTAGATACAAACCTTGCAGTCCCATGAAATAAGGACCATTTCTGAAGATTAGACTTCTATCATCCGGGCTTTCGAAAACGAATACGAAGAATCCTTTACCCACAAAATAGCTTTTGACCCCCTCTTTGATCAAGGGAGACTAGTTTCTTTGAGTCCAGTCCTCCATCGACTTGGGGGAAGGCCAGAGGCCCGTAAAATGGCCTATTAACCCTCTCTCAGCTAGATTCAGAGTAGCTTTTCAAGTTTCTTATTTAGGAAGGGAAACCGTGGGGATAGAGTCTAATTTCTTGAGAAATGTTTGCTGAACGGCAGAGGGAGGGCACTTCGAGCTTGCAGCAATCATAGATTTGAACGCGGAAACCTCCGGAGGCGGGATGGGGGGGGGGGACAGGGCCCCCGCTAGACTCCATAAGAAGGAAAGGCGTTGCAGGACTGAGCGGAGGAGCGCTACAACTACAGGACCGCGCAGGCAGACACCCGAGAGCCCAATAGCACACCGCTCGCACAGAGGTTCAACATGTAGATCTTTTGGGTGTAACTCTTATAAGCGCCACAACCTTGGAGTGTTGTGCAGGAACAGGGGGGTTGACACAATGCGCTGCGCAGGGAGACAGGAGCAATGTAGCTTCTTGAGACTTCAAAAAAATTCCTGTCACCAATGAAAATGAATGGCGGAGCCCTCCAAAGTAGCTACCAGAGGGCCGAGGCTGGCCTGCGGCCACAACGTAGAGAACCAGCAGCAGTGGCAATGGCTAGGTCAAGCTGGATTTTTTAAGGAAGTATAACTCTAATATAATAACTTTGATAATTAACTATTAATGTAAATTAATTTAGGTTATAATTTATTTTTTAATATATATTTATAATTATAAGTGGATAAAAAGGGTCCATTTACTTTTGTTTTAATAAGAATTTAACTAACCAAAGTTACTTTTTTTTTAATTAAATAATCCTGTCCTAACTAACCAGTCAAATCTAGCCGTTGTCAATTTCGCTGTTACTTGGTCAAGGAATACAACCGTTGGAGTTTCTTCTCTATCTATTTAACATGCAAAGCCTGATCTGCTCATTTAACTTGTCCTGACGATGAACCACACTAGTTGGTTTGAAACGCGTCGACAAATGAAATATCTTGTGATTTACGCCGAAAAATCTCTCATAAAGTCATATCATATCCTGAAAATTATGATGTCATTCCTCATTACCATAGTTTCCAAAATAAGTGATGTTACTCCAAATTTTAAGTTGTAAGATCCTTCAAGTCACTTTGTGCTTCTAGCTCCCTCTGAAGTCGACAAAAATTCCTTTGCATAATCTAGCTTCTCAATAGTGTCAACATAAGTTCTCTCAATAGTGTGTTCTACTGCTATACCAAGACTAAACATAGAATTGTGAATTTGTCAACCATCTTGACTTTCTTTTTCAAACTTTTATAAGTGAAGTATCTAGACCAAAATATATCATATTATGCTTCTTGACTTTCCGTCGAACTGTATTTCTTAATGTAACATATTCTTTCTTCAACTCCCTCTAAAGATATGAGTTCTTTCCTAATATATTAATGAAATATTAGTACACTTATTCCTTTCATATTGTCATTCAATCGACTCCTTCAATTATGCTACTTCTTTAAACTTCTTAGAAGATGATGTCCATGAAAGATGAGGTTCCTTCTTAGTGATAAGAGATACTTCATTTATGCTTCCATATTCTTCTAGTAGAATAGACTTCTACTACAATCCTTTGATTCTTCGATTCAAATGCGAGTGTCTTAAAATACCATGTTGGAGAAACTTCTTCTAATGCTGCACAATGTATTGGATCACGCTTATTTTACTATTGCTAGTAGATATTTCTTGCTAATGATAATGTCTACTTATGAACCTTTGTGATGAGATGCAACTGAATGTTCCTTGTAAACTATTCCAATCTTAAATGCTTTTACAACTTTACGAATCCAAAAATATTTTACATTTCAAATGCAACTATAGTTACTACTCTAGCTTCTATAGCAAATTTTCTCATAGACCTGGTACATGCTAGCACTTCAATAGTAGATAGCCTAGGGTCTTTGGCTTTAGGTTTATTTTCAGGTCCTTCATCTTCTGCTACAAGCACCGATATCACATAGATAAGCTTCAAATGTTAATGTCATAATTATTTCATAAAGTTCAACTTCTTGGTCTAGATTCCTTTAGACTGCTAGCTTTGTCTTGGCTTCATAAATAGGTTAGCTTCATTAATGTAGTAGGTTATTATATTATGTATTGGAGTAGCTTCAAAATACATGCATACAATGATTTCGGATTTAATTCTTTCAATACACTACTGTAACCAAGTCTTCATATGGTATTCAAGAAGTCGAACATTGATCTTAGTCCTTTGTTCTTCAAGCTAAGCTACAAACCACAGAGATGAGACTTATAAAATTCTTTTCATGTTCATTTCTTGTAGTGAATCAAGTTTCCACAGATATATTGCTTCAAGTTTTTGTTGTCTCATTCTTCATTGTTGTAGGTTTGATACTTGATGTTTTATCCTTGAGAATTCTTGTTCCTTGCGATTTCTTGGTCTTTTTTATTTAGATATGATCTACTACCGTAAGGTGACATGTTTCATGTTTGTTCTTTGTATATAAGCCTAGTCCATGGCCAAGTCTTGTGTGTTGCATATGTCATAAATTCCATTCTATCCTACATATATTTAGTCCACAATGTATCTTATATTGTCATTCTAGGGATCGACCTAGAAACCAACTTTAGAATGCAAAGAAACCAAACACTTGGATGCTTGAATTATTTCGACATTAATATCAAATGGTAATAAGACTACTAATTTAAAATTTTTGTAGAGCATGGAGAAGGAGTATACTCCAGATTTTTCACATAGTGATGCATTCAAGATGTCTTCATAAACTTCTGTCTAGTAGTCCACTTGAGCAAGGAATAATTCACATCTCTAAATTTTGTATTAGCACACAAAATCTTGCCACAAATATTTAAGGACTTGTATGTCATATAGTGTCATAAAAGATTCAGATCCACCAAAAGTTAAGATGTATGCTTCTTTTCTTTTGCTATTCCTTGAGAATTGATGTAGTCTGTTCACAAAAAATTATAGTGTTGTCGAAGACTCAGATTTCTTGTATAGTAGATGTAGTTGTTTGACATTATATGAATGCTTGTTTCTTGCATTTCTTGTGACCTGTATCACAATGTATTTTTAGAGAATGTTATCACTATTAGTGGAACGTTCAGATACAGAGGCTTCAAATACCTCTTGCTTTCCACAATCTTGTCCTTAAATGAAGGCCTATGTTTATAACAGATAGTTCATATTGTAGACATTATTACATGATTGGAGTTCGATAACAAGTGGATCTTTTGTCTAGGGTCACCACAGTTTCTCCTTGTGTCACAATGTTGTAGAGATTTCACATAACATAGGAACTATCCTTCCATTCATGCTTGAGCGAGTGAAAACAATATTCTACAGATCTTTACATAGAGTAATGACTTCTAAACAATAAAGTTATCATAGTACTTTGATTTAGGATTCCATAATGATAAACTTCATATACCTTGAATAATCTTTGATATTCTTAAATGGATGTTATTTGATTGGGAGTACGAGGATGTCTTGAAGCTTTGAGGAATGTTCTTAAGCTACCTCAAGAATGACGATCTTCTTCAGAAGTGAATGACTATTGCTGCTTCAAAATATTCTCTTTCTTCATTGTAATCACTTCAATGATATCTTGAAGGAGTCTACAAATAAGCCAACAAGATGTGATATTCAATTTTCCTTTCCCTTACCTTAGCTCTGATCCCATGTTTAGAAATCAATATGCTTGTAGATTAGGGTGATTTCTTTTACTTGATGGTTACTTGTGAATGGTTGTTGGCTTCTTATTTACTTTATTATGTTCTTCTTCATCAAATAATTACCAAAATACAAAATATGAAGACCATAAGAGACAAAGAACACAAGAAATTAGGCTCCAAGCCAGAGAAAAACCCCTTAAGGGGGAAAACCCAAATAACAACTCTTCTTACAGAATCATATCAAAGTGAGAAATCCAAGACGCAAAAATCCAAGTCAACCCTCCAAACCTTCCTCAACCAAGTCAAATACAACAAAATCAATGATGGTCAATGCTCTTCAAATTTGGTCAAACTCTGAAATTTTGGACTTGCAACACTATTAAAATTTTATGTCCTATGGTATCTCAAAAAATTTCACACTTGTGGCAAAATCAAGGAAGAATAGTGTAAGTTTCTTTCTCCTTTGATCTTCATCCCTTCTCCTTTGATTTTCATCGTCTTTCCTTTGAGTTTCGCTAGTCTTCTTGCTCTTTCTTGCACAAAAATCGATGTGAGTGATGTGTACCCAAATGAGGTCGAATTGTACTATATTTATAACTGTCCAAGAGGTCGGATTGGTGCCTTTCAGGGCTGACTTGTCTAGACAGGGCTGAATTGGTTTGTGGATGTCTAATTTACTCTTTTTGACTTAAAATAATTAATTTCTCTTTTTCTTAGTCAAAATAGGAATTTTACTCAAATACATTAATTTTACTCATGACAATTTTCTATTTGACCCAATAAACCCTACGAGCATGAAGAACATGGTTCGAATAAATATAAAATAATAAAAATAACAATTTATTTTTTTTCTTTTTCTTTTACATGAAATATGTAGTGACACAAGTACAATGATAATTATGAAGACCGAACCTAGTTACATTTCCAACATGGTCGAGCCGCTAATCATTTTTGGACACCAAGCTAACCAAATCAACTACCTTCCACCCCCAAAATGTTGGCTAGAAAGAGGTCGTCAAGACGATGATCAAACACATTTTGCGCATGTAAAACTCCAAGCATCCACACACATGGGATGAGAGTCTCCCCTCTGTTCAACACAACTACAACATATCTTTCCACAGCTCAACTGACCACAACTAGTTTTAGGTGGGTATGAGATTTCAACCATTGGGTCCCAAAAATGTTGCACCACCCCTTGCAATGACACACAAAAAATATGCTTATTTCAATATGAAGTTAACAAAGCTACCAAGCTTATTGAATAAATCCAACACATCCACCAACGGGTCCATGATATATTGTAGAAAACCAATACCAAGTACAAACAATGTCATTATCAACACCGGGTACCACACAAGTTTCAAGTGGCAGACAGGGCATGGTTGCATTTACATAAGGAAAACCTTACAAGGGCGCATTAAAATATTTAACCACTCTGATATGGAACTTATAACATAACCAAGGCTATGGGTGACAATGTGTTTGAGCTAAGTATTCCCCTCTTTCCTTGAACTGCACCTAGTGTTCAATGTGGGCCACCTTTGACTATACTTTTCGCCATTATTGGACACATCAGAGATCACAGAGAAACTGTTATCAAATATCTCAAACCATATTGCATTCAATAGGCCACAATTGATCAAATCATGGACACACAGATTAAGAGCACCCACCAACAAAGGATCCAACTATATTGGTTGTCAAAGTAGGCTAGCTCTTGCACCAAGAAAAGTGGCTCACTAGGGGCCAAGTTCAACAAAAAATTCCCCATCTAATGAAGGAACTTAACGTAATGGTGACCATTTCTTCATAAGGTGGGAGGATTGATCCTAATGGATATCGGTGGCCACCCACCTATTCCATTGGCTCACAACAATTTTTTTTGGCAAATTTTCAATAATTTTTAAGGTCTTGAACTTCGAGAGCCATTTTGAGATCCTAAGCAATGTTTTTTTGGGGAAACAGACACTTGGTAGTCGTATATTGTTGAGTTATGACTACTAAGTGCAGTCAGAAAATGTACTCCTCAAACAAACCTTTCTAATGGGTGATCTGAAAATGGGGCTCTTAGGTTTCTTGTCTAGCTTACAAGAACCTCTCCCACTTCCAAAGCTTGAATATTCCCATGTCTTTAATGATTAACCAATGCGGAATTAAGAAATACTTGAAAATAAGTGTATGCTTGTGTTTATTTAGTTTTTGACTGTTAAGTGTTGTAATTTTTGTTGCTTATGCTGGTATTTAAATATATATGACAGTAAATAAGGCAACAATTCAACAAACACACATAACAACAATATTAATGTGGAGTTCACCCAAAACTCTTGGGCTATGTCTCCTTGAGCTCTAAGAAAATTGATCAGGCTCTTTGGGATTGTGGGTTCAATTATTTTACAAGTGCTACACTTAACTCCATTAGTTTACAGCTGAACCAATGGGCTTAGAATGCCATCTTACCCCGCTGGCTATTCATGCTCTGCTGATAGATCTAGCTTCTCTGGACTAATTCCTTCAATCAGTGCTCTAAACTTCTTGAGCTTCTGGCCTCTCTGACTCCCTCAACTCTCTATACTGTCTATGGAAAATTCCTTCTTCTGTGTTTACACGCCTCAGACACCAGCAACACCTAGACCATTTGATCTCTTGTTGTTCTCCAATTTCACTGCAGCTTCATCACCCCCAACCTCGGGTGGCTTCGCTCTTTGCTCCTCTCACTCAGCCTTCCCAACCTCTGGTGGCTTTCTGAGATTTCGAGCCTCTCTGAGCTCCTTACTCTACGCTGAGCATACTTACTCTGTAGATTGTCTTCTCTGAGATTACGCTCAACATTCAAGCACCTCTATGCTTCTGGAGCTCCCTCTCCACATCTGTTGAGCCTCTGAGAGTTCACTGGGACTTCCCACGGATTTTGCATCCTCTCTACTTTGCCTACGTATTCACCAAAGCATCGCTGGGCTTCCCGAGCTTCTCTTAGCTCTCCCTGAGCATTCCTCTGCCTGCACCTCTGATAATCCTCCTTCTCTGTGATTTCTATGTCTCTCTCAGCCTCCCTTTGTTAACTGTGTTTTTTGTTGTTTTATTAACCATTTGGTTACCTTCCTAAGGCGTGGAAGATCAATCGTTTTACCAAAGAATCCATTTTCCAATTGGACTGAACTGGCGGGCATGGGAAACCCGGTCGTTTCTCCTGCCCCTGGCATAAATCCCCAAATAGACATTATAATGGAAAACACAAGCGAAACTCATGAAAACACATCATGAGATTTTAGCCCAGACTTCAAATTTTATGCGATCGCATGGATGATTCCCATCGGGTCCGAGTCTGATCGCATATCACAATCACAAGGTATATTGGCCCTGGCATCAGGGGTTCGCCAATTGCCGATTGACGATATCGGCATATCGCTATCGGCCCCTTTGCATCGGCACTATTGCTGATCGCATATCGACGTATCACATAGCTATGGCCCAGGGGTCTTCCCTTATGACACACACAAATCCAATACATATATGGATACGATATTGCATTGAACCATGTTGCAATCGGACCATCGGGTCCGCGACATACATCGTAGTCGGGGGTTTTTGGGGTGATGGCCTATAACCAAACTCGCCGATTACATTGTCGCTGATATATATATATATATATATAGATATATATGCCGATATATATAAAAACATTCCCGCTCTTATAGTGTATTTGACTATACCTTGGTCTTTCTGCCTCTGCTAGTGTATTTTCCATATAGCTATGTTTTTGACCGCCAATAGTGCTGAATGCATATATGTATGGGTTTTGGCCCCCAATAGTG
>APFE030641936.1:129616-154447 GCA_000404065.3 Pinus taeda | reverse complement strand
TGTGCCTCCGATAGGCTCGATTTCATGGTTTTCTTCATGTTTTTGGGTCCCTTTATTAGTGGATTTTTCTCTTTTTTACAAGGGATATAAGCAACTTCATTTTATAATAACTTCTGCATCCTAAGTCATTTTTGGCCCATTCAAATTGCAATAGATTCAGAATGAGACGATCTCTGCAATGAAGCTAGTTCCAGAAACTTCCTTGGCCTTTCATTCTTCCTCAGTGAGGAATACTTAGACTTAGGAGTCTATCCACAATCCATTTTGGATCACGCCTCTGCACTAAAGGAACTTTTGGTCTCCAAAAGATTGATATACTGATTTGAACACTAAATGAGAGTGATTCACCCTCTTCTTTCAGCCTCCCTACACTTGCCTTTGCATAGTGCCTCTGAACCAAAGTTTCTGACCACTTCCCTTCTTGGATGGGCTGGTCTTCCTGGGAAGAACTATCTTCCTCATTGCCTTCTTGCAGAGCTTCTGCTGAAACGGTCACAGAAGATAGTCTTGAGCTTCTTTGCCTTGATCATTGATCCAAGGTGGCTCAAACAAATGTGAAGTACATCTGCTCCACAAAACTTTCATTTGTACCTATTTGACAAGCTACCAACAACAACTGTTAACAACAACATGCATACAAACAACAATTGGATGGACTAAATTGTTGCTCCAACAAAGGAACATATTTCACATCTTGTGAACACCTCGATGTCTTTCATCTACATACAAATGATGGACTAGACAACAAGCCCACAAAACATGGCTTTAAAAACAAATGACCCTTCAAGTCAAGCATGTAGAAAAAGAGCATTTGGACTCTTTTTTAAAAGATGAAACACTTCATTATTATCTCCATTTTGGAGACCAAGTTAAATTCTCTCAAGTCAAAATCATATGCATGTCAAAGCAATCAACTCTACAAGTTAATCACACATACATGTCCAAATACAAGGAAAGCCTCAACATCCCTGTGTTCAGGCATCTCATTCTCATGCATGCATTTCATCCTTCAACCTTCGCTTAAGTACACTGTAATTTCGAATCTGAAATGAACATAATGTTGCAATAACAAAGTGAGCTTCCCACTCAACTTCTCCATTCACTTCCTTGGTAAAATCCTGCAACTTGCATTCCATTAACAAAGAAATGCCAATAGATGCATCAATAGACATGCAATCTTAATTATATAAGAACTCTAACCATTTCTTACCAATCCATTTCAAATGTCCTTCCTTTGTCTACACATCAGCATCAATATGTGAATCATTCTCAGACACATTAGTCATGGAATCTTCCTTTCCATTTCTGCCATATTCTCTTTCCAACTTCTCCTTCAGCTTTAGTGGAAGCATTGCTAGATTCAGAGTCCAACACCTTTCAGAAAGATGCCCTTGCTTATGGTAGTAAGTACAACACATGTGCATCTTCTTGACATCATGATTTGCCTTGTCCAATGGACCTTTGGCTGCTTGCTTCTTTTCCTTCAAAAGCTTCCTATATGTTGCCATTCTCTTCCAACATCTAGAAACATGATGGTTATCCAAACCACAAAAGGAACAAGCAACTCTTTTTCCATATCTATGTGGAAATTTACCATGCTTTACAAAATCAAAAGGAATATGGTTAGAATCAGATTTATACCTGCCTTTTTCACCTTTATTTCCTTCATGAGTAGGTGAAGCAAATGAGGAAGTGAATCCCTTTGGAACACCATCAATCTCTTCAAGGCTGTCAGATTTTCCACAACTCTCTAGTTCAAGGGTGTGCTTCTGAACACCTACACCTTGCAAATTATGTTTCAAGCCATTGCATTCCTCCTGAACACAATCTTCACACTCTTGAGATAAAGGACTTGCAATGAAACTCCTTCTTGGAATGGTTTCAATGGCTTTCATGGTAGCTTTGGAACTCTCTCCATAATACTGTCCATAGACAAGACCCAAATATTTAGGCCTTTCCTCAACCATTATTGGTTCAATAATACCTTCTGCATGCTTTCCCAATCCCTTGCCTTCATAGCCCATCTTGGACATTAGCTTGGAACCTATGCCTTTAGTATGCTTTTCAAAAGAACCAATATAAACATTCTTAGAAGAATTTGAAGACAAACTGAAATGGCTTACCTCTTCTTCAAGTTGATACTTGACTAAGGCTTCTTTGGCAACAAAGAGATGTGACTCCAACTCATGCATCCTTTTCAGGTTCATATTTGCAATATGAAGTTGTCTCTCCATTTCCTGCAGTCTGTCAGCAAGCAATTTCTTCTCTTCCTTCATGGAATTTAGCTGCTTTCTAAGTATTCTGCTCTTCCTTCCATCCTCACACATTTCTGTCACCATATCCATCATGGTAGAAAACTCTTGTTTCATGTCTTCATCAAAGATACTTGTGATGAAGGAGGAGTTTGAGGATAAACTTGTAGAAGCTGTCATTATGCTAATGGACAAAAAAACTTCAACAAGATAAATAAAGAGCTTATTCAAGCAAACTTTTGCAACAAACCTCTTGTGCTTTGGGTTGCCTTGGGGTCCTTAGGATAGAAGAACGCCTTTAGCCCTTCTTCCTATTTGTCCTTCTTGGACTGAGCTATCAACAACTTTCCCTTCACCTTTGCAAACTCAAAAAATAGTCAGTCTGCAAACAAGCATACAATCAGCCTCTTGCTGTTCAAAAACATTTCAGACAAGCAGTCTTTGCTTTGTCAATCAAGCATTCTGATATAACCTTCCTAAAGGTGTGGTTAATCAATCTTAAGCTTTGATACCACTTGATTTGAAAATGGGGCTCTTAGGCTTCTTGTCTAGCTTACAAGAACCTCTCCCACTTCCAAAGCTTGAATATTCCCAAGTCTTTAATGATTATCCAATGCAGAATTAAGAAATGCTTGAAAATAAGTGTATGCTTGTGTTTTTTTTTTGATTGTTAAGTGCTGTAATTATTGTTGCTTATGATGATATTTAAATATATATGACAGTAAATAAGGCAACAATTCAACAAACACACATAACAACAATATTAATGTGGAGTTCACCCAAAACTCTTGGGCTACATCTCCTTGAGCTCTAATCAAATCGATCAAGCTCTTTGGGATTGTGGCTTCAATTATTTTACAAGTGCTACACTTAAATCCATTAGTTTACAACTGAACCAATGGGCTTAGAATGCCATCTTACCTTGCCGACTGTCCATGCTGTGCTGACAGATCTAGGCTTCTCTAGACTAATTCCTTCAGTCAGTGCTCTGAACTTCTTGAGCTTCTAGCCTCTTTGACTCCCTCATATCTCTATACTATCTCTAGAAAATGCCTTCTTCTGTGTTTACACACCTCAGACACCAGCAACATCTAGACCATTTGATCTCTTGCTGTTCTGCAATTTCATTGTAGCTTCATCGCCCCCAACCTAGGGTGGCTTCGCTCTTTTCTCCTTTGGCTTGGCCTTCCCAACCTTTGGTGGATTTCTGAGCTTTCGAGCCTCTCTGAGCTCCTCTTACTCTACATTGAGCATCCTTACTCTACAGACTATCTTCTCTGAGCTTACGCTCAGCATTCGAGCACCTTTGTGCTTCTGGAGCTCCCACTCTGCATCTGTTGAGCCTCCGAGAGTTCGCTGGGCCTTCCCACAGATTCCGTAGCCTCTCTACTCTGCCTATGTATTCACCGAAGCATATCTGGGCTTCACAAGCTTCTCTGAGCTCTCCCTAAGCATTCCTCTACTTGCGCCTCTGATAATCCTCCTTCTCAGTGCTTTCTATGTCTCTCTCGTCCTCCCTTCATTAACTGTGTTTTCTATTGTTTTATTAACCATTTGGTTACCTTGCTAAGGCGTGGAAGACTGATCGTTTTACCAAAGAATCCGTTTTCCAATTGCACTGAACTGGCAAGCATGGGAAACCTGGTCATTTCACCTTCCCCTGGCATAAATCCCCAAATACATTATAATGGAAAACACAGGTGAAACTCATGAAAACACATCATGAGCCTTTATCCTAGACTTCAAATTTTATACGATCGCGCAGATGATCCCCATTGGGTCCGGGTCTGATCGCATATCAAAATCACGATGTATATTGGCCCTGGCATCGGGGGTTCACCGATCACCGATATCGGCGTATCGCTATCGGCCCCTTTGCATCGGTGCTATCACTAATCACATATCAGTGTATCGTAGAGCTATGGCCTGGGGGTCTTCCCTTATGACACACACCGATACGATACATATGCAGATGCGATATTGCATTGAACCATGTTAGTCCCATTATTATTGGATTTTGCTCCTTTTTACAAGGGGTATAAGCAACTTCATTTTATAATAACTTTTGCATCCTAAGTTAGTTTTGGCCTATCCAAATTGCAATAGATTCAGAATGAGACGATCTCTGCAATGGGGTTAGTTACGGGAACTTCCTTGGACTTTCATTTTTCCTTAGTGAGGAATAATTAGACTTAGGAGTCCATCCGAAATCCATTTTGGATCAATGGGATATCATGCACACAAAACATAGATTGTATGCTAAAGTTGCAATCCCAGTAAGTCGACATTCCAACTTACCCCATTGGGGCCCACAAGTCTTTTGGTGCTTCATCTTCTATGGTTAGGTTTTTGGATGTTTAGGGTTTCTCCTTGCTTCTTTATGATAAAAGTTCCTCTGAGATTCATTGTAATGAAGTTCAGAGAAGGTATGTAGCTATCACATCTCTTGGCATTGATAAACTACCACCATTTGAGCTAATTTGTTTTCATTTTGCATTTATACAATTTCAACATTTTCCATTTATTAATAGAAGTCAAGTTTCACTATAACTTTGTGTTTTAGTTATAAATGTATATATAATTTAATTCCCTTCATAAATTTGTATTAGAATCCAGTTCAATGAATGGAGTATCATTCATGCACAAGAAACACACATATCTCCAACTAATCGCCTCTCAAAAGTTACAATATATTGAAATTTGTAGCTATGGTCGGTCTTCGTAATGTTCATTTTTACTTGTAAAAGATGGAATGTATATTTTTTCTTGATGCTTGCAAGAAAAATAATTATTTTGTATTGAAACCCAAAAGATTCATCAAAGAGTGGGAAAATGAAAAATTTTGAATTTGAATTTTACCTCCACAAAGACCAAGCTGACCCTACAAATGACAAGTTGGCTTGCCCATGGGGCACACCTTTTTTCTTAGAAAAAACACTATATATAGAGCCAATTTGTCTCCATCAAACATAGACATTGGATGATTTGATCTGAGGCAAAGTGTGAGGTTCCTGAGGCAGAGTGCAAGGTTCTTGAGGCAAAGTGCAAGATTCCTGAGGTAGCGTACACACTTGAGGCATAATGTGAGGTTTTTGAGGTAGAGTATGGGCCTGAGACAAAGTGTGGGTCTGAGGCTACTTATCTACGGAATAAAACACAATTTAGAGGAACATCACTCTGTGGAACAATGCAATAATTTGAGACATATCTCTATTGGGATGGGATCCCTAGGGTCAAATTTTGTCAGTAAAGTCAAGTTTTGTAATATTTTTTGTGAAAGAATGTAAAGTCTCCATGAAATGTGGAAGTGAAGCTAAGTAAGAGTCAAAGGGGCCTTATGGGTAGGTGATAGGTCGGTTTTGAGACTCACCCATGGTCTGCGGGCCATGGTATTGTAATGAAAAGGATATATATAGTTGAGTCATAGCGAGTCTAAGTATCGAAATTTTGATAGAAAATCATTGTAAGGGAAAGTTTCTAAGACATGAAAATTCTGTTTCCTGTACTTAGGTGAAAGGGGAAGGCTCTTATAGCTAAGTGTGTGGATACCTTGGCAAGTCTGCAGCTGAGTGTGTGGGCCCCTGCAGCTGAATGTGGAGGGGTAAGGAGTCTATATTTGAATGTCATATCTTAATAAAGACTAGATTTGAGCAATTCTGTGCATCTATGACTTGTTTAATTCCTTCTGTTTAAGTTTATGCATCTTTGCTCTATGATTTGTTTTATATGACTTAATTCTTTATTTATGTGTGAAAAAGATAGATCTGTAATATTCATGCATAATAAGTATAGTTAACCACCTTCGTGGAGCTCGGGAAGTTGCTAAATAGATCTGCAAGGGTTAACTGTTCGAAAAGAATAGATCTGCGTGACAACATATCTAGATTGTAAGGGCTGCAGAATACCTAGTTTATTGCACGAAAGTAGTAAATATGTCTCTTTCATGCTTATCAAATACAAGTAAACACCTTCATGAAGGTTTGAAGGTCTATTCGATAGAATTGCAGTGGTAGGTAGTCGAAAGGATCATGTCTTGGTGAAGGCAGATCTAAGATAAAAGAACCTTAGAAAGACCATCAAACAGGCCTTTGGATGTAGAAACCTGGTTCTAGCATCCCACAATACTGCTTCAGGTGAGACTGCAGCCTGTGCTACGCAGATTGTTGCTGAAAGGGCCAGCAATTAGGGTTTTTTTGGTTGGCACGAATAACTCTGAACCTGGGTAAAGCCTCCTTAAGCCAACAAATGGTTCCATTGCCAGGACCAGGATCAATATGAGGAATGTGTGATGTCGAATAAATGGTTCCCTACCAAGAAATAAATTGAGAAGTGGCTCAATCGAAAGGAAAACACATTTTTAGCTCAGGAGAACAAAAATCCATGGTTATCCTAGGAGTAGTCGTTGAGTAGATACCTATACTCCGATGAAACTGAGAACTATTTTTGTTTCTTCCCTAGCGAATGTGGATGTCTAGATTGGTGGGTAGTCAGGGTACATGGAGACTTGACAACCCTATTGAGTGGACTCTAGAGCTGGTGAGGCACTTGGAAGCTTTAGAAAACAACATCGCACTGACCGTTGATCACTGGATTGATCAAACACTAGGAGCATTTGTGATTGAGTTCATGATTGACACAACTGTCGGTTATAATGAAGCAGAGCGCAGGCTCTTCAAGGGACCATGAGGTAAGTACTTGAAATCATTAAAAACTTGATTAGAATGTTGCTATGTGAAAAATGGGTTATGTCATTACCTTGATGTTTGGAACTACACGAAGTGGAAAACCGCTCAGATAGAATGGAGAATAAGGCTCTGAGTATAGTCTGTTGACCAGACCCCCTTCGAGTGACGATGAAGGGACAATCCTAAATACACCTCAGAGTGTGGTACAATTGATTAGGTAGGGTATCCCACAAATACGTCATCCATCCACTCCACCTCCACCTCCATCACATACACCTACACCTTCACCTGTGTCTCCACCTCCACCTCCACCATTCAACATGGTGAACTTAATGGAGATGTCGATTTTTTAAGGTGTAGGGAGCGAAGACCCCGAACAGTTCTGGTTCGTTGCAAGTACTGTGTGGACAACACAATAGATTATGGATGATAAAATAAAGAAAGCACAGCTGGTCACTCATGGTAAATCAAGTACTGCACTGATAACCCCAATGCGTTATTGGCATAAACCCAACAGGCATTGAATAAAGAGTTTAGAAAGCCTAAGTTAGAGGCGCAATTGATAACTGAGTTCAAAGAAATTCGACAAAATGTAAAATGAGTGATCTTGGGACTTTGATCAGAGGTTGAAATGCTTGATCAGGAAAGCCAATATGGTGATTTCAGATTCCCAACATAGGGATTGGTATATCACGCCGCTCTTACCACACTTAAGACTACCGCTATCACAACAAAAGATAGCAACCTAAGCAGAGGTGGTATATATTGTGATGAGGTTAGAAGCCTCACTAATAGAGGATACAAAAATTGGAGTACAACAGATTCGCTCGCAGCTAGAAAGCCTGCACATGGAGTTGCAGAGCCTTGAGAAAGGAAAGGAGGCCCAGCCTAAAGTTCGTGTGGAAGTTTGGTGCATGAAATGTAAGGGCCATGGTCATGATAAGGACTATTGTTCGGTTTATCAGAATTACCTTATTGGGGGGGGTGTCTGTCCCCCTGAAGCTAGAAAATACTCCTAGGCTGAGCATAGGAGCTACGCCATGGTGTGTTATTTGTCATGTTACTCAACATCATGCAACAAATAATTTCCATTTACTATAGAAGTTTGTACAGACCCCCCAATAGTTATTTTGCAACTTCTACAAGTCTGTAGGTTATGATGAACGTCATTGTTGAAGCTATGAAAAAACGATGGATAGTGTTATCACTGAAAAGATTTCAAAGGAAAAGGGTAAGGTAAAAGTTAATTGATCCTAGACATACTCATGTTGATCTTGGTCGTGTTCATGCAATAGACATTTGATACAATTCTTAGTTTGAGCAAACAAGCCCATGGTGATCAGAGATCAAAAATCTTCATCAAATTCAAGCGAGGAAGCTCCTCAATTAAGCAAGGCATTTTCTTCTAGGTTGATTTATCTAAAGTGATTTCAAAGGAGAAAATGTCCAAAGAAAGGGAGATATCATAAGAACAGAAAAATGACTTAGCCTTAGGGCTAAGGAAACATCATCACAGTTGTATAAAAATGACAGAGGTAAGGCAGTCATCTCTCAACAAGAGGAATGTAGTTTTGAAGAGTTGAAGAGAAAGTTGAATTTGGCAAATTTTGAAATTTCCAAACTAAGAAAAACCTCAAGGAAACATGCAATCAAGGAAGCTCATTTCAAAAAATGGAGGCTCTATGGTCAGTTGTCATGCTCAATACTTCACCTGCAATAAAGGAAGCAAGATACATCGGGAAAGGTTTCCTGAAGTAAGGAAAATCACGCAGCAAGTAAGGTTAAGTCCTCAAATTTTGATGATTTACCTTTTTTGAATTTTTCCTTGAAGAATGATGCCTCTGCATTCAGTTTTGAACAACTTTAGGACAGATGAAAGGGACATTCCAAGATAAAGAAGCTCAAGACAGTTGAATTTTGGCATTAAGCTGTGTTTTTATGATTACATAGCAATTTCATAGCGCGCTACAAAACTGTTGAAGATAATGCCTAGTGCACAGCAGTTTCGTAGCGCGCTACGAAACTGCTGTAGCTGCATATTTTGATATAGTTGACTAGTTTTGAGGAACAAAAGGGAAACCTTTTTGAAAGGGAGTTTCTGAAGAAGGATCATTCACACAACACAAACATCTAGCAAGGGAAAAAAGGGCAAAGGAAAAGCATATATGAACCATAAGCCATTTGTTATAAAAGTGATCACAGCTAGTATTTTTCATCATACTTAAGGCAGTGTTGAAGAAAGTTTTGTCTTCATACAGGTACATGGGCAAGGTCTACACATGAAAAAAAAAATAGTCCAAAACATTTTTGTGTAATCAAATAAGAACAACAAAGATAATTAATTTCGAAGATCCTTGTGGAGACCAAAAGCAAAAAAAGGAGGAGCTTTCTCTCCTTGTTTTTACCAGTCAATTTCTAGAAGTGTTTCTGAGCAGTTAAAAACTCATCTTTGAAAAGTGAAAGAGGTTTTCATTCTTAAGATACTGAAGTAAAAAATACTCTTCCACTTTATTCAAATCCATTATGATTTGAGAGAAATGAATGATCAAACTTGCGCTACGAAACTACTGTAGGTGCAGTTTTCCACAAGCATATTTTTACACCTGTTTTTCAAAGAATCATTATGGGCGATAGGAAAGATGTTTCAAAAAACCAAGAGAGGTTTTTGTTCAACATGGATTGGTTCACGAGAGATGCCTTCAGTTTTTCCAAATACAGTTTTTATGAGAAGTTATGAGCTCTGTCCCAAGACCTATTTTTCAGCCAGAACAGAGCAAGGGATAGTCTCCTAGTTTCTAGGAACAGCAAAAGGATGAGTCATCAAGGGCTAGCTGGAAGGTTATGAGCACCATCAAATTAGACTTCATGGAGTTTTAGGTGTCAAATAATGCTTTAAATTTTTAGATAAGGTTGTTGTAATCATAATAAGGAGTTACATTCCTAGTTGTATTAGGTCTCTAGGACTCCTAGTTAGCTGTCCTTTGTATTAAATAGTTAGTTTGAAGTGTCAATAGGTGTCAAATTAGGAGGAATTCAAATTCCCCTCATGCTGGAGGAAGGAATCTACATGAAAGCTATATATGGGAGAAGAAATAATGTATTAAGGGTTGGAAATTTCAAGAGAAACAGTGCATATTATGTTATTGCAGAACATTGTATGTTTTATGTTAATGCGGAAGTTTGGCCTTACTACTCAGGATTCAGAGAGGGTTTTATGTGTTTTATTTCCTCATGGATTTCTTCATTTTCTCACTTGCAGTAGTATGAACACATGTTACTTAGAATTCATTTATAATGCTCTAACTTCCTTCATGTGTTCATAAATTGTGTTTCCTATATCATGTCTCTGTTTTGCTAGTAGATTAAAACGCTTTATGCCCTGACTTCCATGTAAGATGATCTCTTGTTGTACTAAAACATGCTCTAACTCCATAGCCCAATAGATGCTTGTTGATTGGCATTTCAACCATGTATACATTTTCATTTGATTTCAATCCATAGAGTTAGCCATCTTATTCATTATTCAAATCTTAAATCTTGTGAGAGAGCCCTCTTAGGTTGAGGAGGCTAAACCTTAGCCTAAAGTAGGTTTGAAATAGTTACTTGAGGTCTTCCTGGTCTGAAGCCTTCCAGGGTTAGATTTTGAGATAAAAGATAGGACCCCTACCTACGGAATGCAGGCAGAAAATACGCCTCAAGGGCAGTGCGCGGGTGCTGCACGCGAAGGATTTCAAGGCTGTGGAAGAGGAAGAGGAGGAGGGGTCGGCAAGGGTTGTGGCTAGATTATTTTCTATAACTATGGCGAAGAAAGACATTTCGTGTGAGACTGCCAAAACCCCACATATCCATCATGTAAATACTATAGATAGCTTGACCATGTGATAGAAGATTACCTGATCCTTATAGAAAATATGCAAGAAAAGAAGACGTAGACCCCGCAGCCTACGCGAAACATCCAAATGATGAGGGTAGAGTCTTGCGAAGAAGATCATAATGTAAATATAATGACAAGAAGTGGTATGGCCATAGGAGAAGATAAAGGAAATAAGCCTGAGGCTGAAGGTTAGGTGTGTAAGGTTGCTGAGAAAGAAGTAGACTTTGACCTGAATAAAGCTAAAGAGACCTTCATGGAAGACAAAAAGAGCTTCATTGAGACCTCCAACTCTGGAAGTTAGGAGAAACTATCAGAAGCTAGTACAACGCAAGAGGTTGATCCCTCGCTATTAGCCACTTTCTTGAAAACATGTATGAAGTTACTGCGTGATAAGAAGGCAGTAGAATGGCTCCAAGAGCTAATCGACAAGTGTGCGAATAAAGATAATACCCCTACTGAACTACGCACTATGAGGAAACTTGGTAAGCATAAGAAGCAAATGAGGCACGAAATGAGGCTAACCATGCAGATACGAGAATACGAAATGGACCAAGTAATCTTGGATTTGGGGTTTGATGCAAATGTCCTACCTAAATAGAAATGGGAGGGGATGGGGAGACCTATGCTACAGTGATCTCCTATTCAGCTGCGCATGGATAATCAACATAATATTATTCTAATGGGATGCTTATATGGTGTGACGATATACATTGAGGGCACGAGCGCTCCGGCTGACTTTGAGGTCATTGAAATAGTGGATGATAGTAACCTTTACCCTACACTACTAGGAATTGATTGTGATTTTGACATGGACATGGTAATCGACTTGAAGAAACAGAAGATGACTTTTGAAAGCAAGGTGCTTAGGTTTATAATGCCACTAGACCCTACTGAGGGAGTGTGCTATACTGAACCTGTTCGGGACTTTTTGGAGGATGGTGATGATCTGGATTAGATATACAAGATCGCAACACAAAATGAAGATTGGATCAATCCTATGGATGATGGATGAATTATATGGGACAGGGATAGTTTTTGTACCTTAGACTTAGATGAAGAGCTCGAGCATTGGCAGAATCAGTTGCATGAAGTATCTATGCTTCGGTGCAATGTGATGACCAAATCATTGCAGTGTGTCTCAAATGAGGTAAGAAAGCTTCAAAATTATGATGGGTTGACTGATGTTGATCTATTTTTGGATGAGTTTGAAAGGGAAGTGCCTGAAGAACATCAATTCCAAGCACTTGAATTGGCACTGTGCACTACATCTGCCTGTTGGTGGGGTACACACAAGGAGAACTTCACTGGTTGGAAGGAATATATAAGGATGATGAAATTAAGGTTTAGATATGCTAATACCAGGATGGCTGAGAAGTATAGTGGGAAGGATGATCCTCGCAAGAATTTGGAACAGTGG
Source organism: Pinus taeda (assembly GCA_000404065.3). Lineage (NCBI taxonomy): Eukaryota > Viridiplantae > Streptophyta > Pinopsida > Pinales > Pinaceae > Pinus > Pinus taeda. The sequence continues at coordinate 142,219 of APFE030641936.1, read as the reverse complement.
ACTAGAGCTTGGGGAACGAAGCTACAACCGGAATGGATGTACATGTTCTGCCATACCTTATATACAATCCCAATGAATTGGTATTTGGAAACAGAGTTTCATGATGGGACAAATGAATGGGACATATTAAGAGAAAGTTTTTTTTACTGACTTTCAACTTTAAGGATGGGTTAGAATGCATTGATGAAGCACTTTAGGAGATAATAGCCACTATCTTTAGGATGCTTAAGGAATGGTAGAATGGACTCAAACATATTGGAGTACACAGCTGCGCCATTTGTTGGAATGTTATAATGTGACTTTTGAAGAAGAGGAGGATGATCCAAAAAAAATCAACATTCTAGAAACTGAAGGTTAGCGTGAGGTTGAAGGACCTAAGACAAAGAACCCTGATGTAACAAATCCACTGAAGAATCGACAAGTAAATGTTGGATCTGATACAGAGCCTAAGTTCACGAAGATAGGAGACTATTGGGACAAAGATACAGTCGATAAGCTGGCTGAACTATTGCTGAATACTAGGATCTATTCCCAACAAATTACTCAGATTTAAAGGGCATCGTAGGAGATCTGGGCGTAATGAAAATTAATTTGAAACCCGACACGAAGCCCATAAAGCAGAGACCTTTTCGGCTCAATCTGAAGTATAAAGGAAAGGTGCACAAAGAGCTTGAAAAGATGTTGGAGGCCGGAATCATTGAGCCAGTAGAAGAATCTGATTAGGTAAGCCCAATGGTTGTCCAAGAAAAGAAACAACAAGGTGAAATCATAATATGCATAGATATGAGAAAGCTGAATGATGCATGTGTGCATGATCCTTTCCCAAAACCGTTTATAGATGAAGTGTTAGAGAATGCCGGTGGACATGAGGCTTATTCATTCACTGACGGGTTCTCAGGATACCTTCAAATTAATATCGTGCTTGAGGATTGCAACAAAACAACCTTTGTGATAGGTTCAATATACAGTAATGCCATTCGGGCTGAAGAATGTGCCCACAATCTTCTCCAGGGTTGTAATCGATGAGTTTAAGGATTTTATTCATAAATTCTTGGAGTTTTATTTTCGTGACTAGACTATGTTTGGATTGGTGAAGCGCCATGTACGGGGTTAAAACCTACAATGTTGGACATGTTGTAGATACCATATCATGTTGAACTTGAAGAAATGTATATTCTATGTGCCTCTTGGAATTTTGCTTGGCCATGTAGTATGCAAGTAGGGATTAATGGTGGATCGTGCAATGATAGCTATGATTGTGACAATAGAAGCCCCCCAGGAATGTAAAGCAATTGTGCATGACATTGGCGCACATCGGTTATTATAGAAATTTTATCAAGGCTTATGCTCAGAGAACTGCGCCGATGGAAAAGTTATTGAAGAAAGACGCAACGTTTTGTTGGGATGAAGAGTGTCAGCGCGATCTAGATGTACTGAAGGAAAAGATGTTGACTGCGCCAATCTTGGTGTTCCTAGATTGGAAGACAGAGTTTCACATTCATGTGGATGCCTCTTGCATTGTGCTATGTGCGGTATTGATCCAGGTAGGAGAGGGAGAAATTGACCATCTGATAGCCTTTGCAAGTAGGAAATTGTCAAAGCCTTAGAAGAACTACTCCACCACGGAGCGCGAAGGGCTGGCGATGGTCTACGCATTGCAAAAGTTTTGGCATTACTTGTTGGGCACACATTTTAAAATGTATACAAATTATTACGCGATGAATTCCTCGTCAATAAGCCTATGTTGGGGGGCAAAACTGAAAATGGTTAATATTGTTTCAGGAGTATAACTTTGAGGTGATTGTGAAACTTGGAAGGCTGAATGCAGGACCAAACCACCTATCTAGGATCGAAACAAGCGAAGAACTAACTAGTTTGGAGGAAGGATTACCAGATACGCAACTCTTTTCTGTGTGTGTTGCGGATGACCATTTTGCTATTATCATTCAATTTTTAACCACGGGTACAACTACGGAAGCATATTCTACTCAATAGAAGAAGTAACTGGTGGTCCACATGGCTGATTTTTATGTTATTGCGGGTCACCTGTATAAGATGGGAACATATGAAATATTGAGCTGATATGTTCTAGAGTTTGAGCATGCTAGTATCCTCGTTGAGGCACATGGAAGAGTGGTGGAAGGACACTATGCACGAAGAGCAACCACGCACAAGATTCTGTGTGCGAGATTATGGTGGCCAACAATGCATAAGGATTATAAGGCATTTTGTAAAGCATGTGATGATTGTTAAAGGATGGGAAAGCCTTCGCAAAGAGATGAATTGCCCCTCAACCCTCAGGTTTCACTATAAGCATTTGAAAAATGGGCAATTGACTTTGTAGGTATAATACAACTGCCAAAAAGGAAGACAGGTGCGTAGTACATTATTACTGCAGCATAGTACTTAAACATATGTGCATAAGCGTAACTGGTGAAGGATTGTATTGCTGCTACCATTGAAAAGTTCCTGTTTGAATACGTATTAATGCAGTTTGGGTGCCCTAAAGTATTGATGAGTGATAGGGGTACGCATTTCCTAAACGAAACAATCAATGCGATGCTCGAAGAATTCCAGGTATACTATCAAAAGAGTACGCCCTATCATCTCCAAGCCAATGGTATATTGGAAGCATTCAATAAGATTATGGAGAATGTGTTGAGATAGGTTTGTAATGCAAAGAGGAATGATTGGGATGTGCGCATACCGACAGTCCTATGGGTATACATGACGACATGCAAGAAGTTGATAGGCCAAACTTCATTTAGGTTGGTCTATGGGATCGAGGCAGTGAAGCTTATGGAATATATTCTTCCAAGCTTGCGTATTCTAGCTTTGAAAGAGATGATGGATCGAGAGACCTTGGAGGAATGACTTGTGTAGTTGATGGAGCTGGAAGAAGACCGATTTCTTGCAGGATTTCACCAGAAAGTGTAAAAGGAATGTGGGAAGGCCTGATATGATAGGCATATTAAGCTGCACATGTTTAAGGTTAATGATTTGGTTATGCTCTATGATAGTAAGTTCACAAAGTTTCCAGGTAAATTTCAAACGCATTGGTTGGGACCCTATGTAGTCAAGAAAATCACAGGTGGAATAGTTCAGCTCGCAAAGCTGAATGGCAAAATATTTCCAGTAAGGGTGAATGGCAGTCGCTTGAAGTTGTATACAGGGGATCTTCCCCATACACAATGACTATATGGTAACACGATAGTCTTAGTGCTCCACGTAGCTGCAAGGGCATGCGGGACTGTAAAATGTTGTGTAGCGGAGGCCCCACGTAATGGTTTTGGGGCTTAAAGCCTAAAAGTTAGGGCAATGATATTGTGAAAAGCTCCGTGAAATGCATGGAGCACGAAATGTAATAGGTCAAGTCAAAGGGTTGTCCGCCCAAAAATAATATAAAATAATAGGAAGTGAGTCGGCCAGCCCATGGTCTGCGGACCATGGGAATGTATAGATAGAGTGAGGCTCTAAGGGTAGAAGTCAATTTTTCAGAGAAGATTTGATATGTTATGGGTTTTTAGAAGTAATAGTTGCTTTGCGTCTGTAAGTCTGAGTTAAGGGTGGTGGTAGATAGATAGAGGCTCTGCAGCTGTGTGTGCAGAGGCCTGGTAGAGTCTGCAGCTGTGTGCATGGACCCCTGCAGCTGAGTGCACAGGGTGGATCTGGTTGTATTGACAGAAGATAAATAAAGATAAGAAGTTCTAAACATGGTGTGCTTTATTGCGAATCTACCTGTTGCTTATGTTTTGAATTTATGCACTGCCTTTTTTTTTTGTTAATTATGATTGCACGCACTGGGCTTTATTGTTAAATGTTTGCTTAAAGAATGTAAGAAGAAGATCAGATCTATAATAAATTCATTAATAAGAAAGTGCATCTGTACAGATCTACGTGGAAGCCCAATAGTGGTACAGAGTGGTGCAAGGCTGCAGAACGGTTCGCTACCCCTCTAGACCACATCAAGACATCCCAAGGGTGTAGAAACCTGGCTCTAGCACCCACCCCTACTACCTTGGGTAAGACTTCAATCCGCGCTCCGCGGATTGTTGCCGAAAGGGCCGGTAGTGTGGGATTTGTTTGGCTAATAACTCTTCTAAACCTGGGTCAGGCCCCAACAAGCCAAACCGTGTTAACACATTCTCAAACAAAAAATTTGTAGCTGTAGCAACCGTGCAGTCCTTAACTGGCTGTGCTTCCACCCACCATGTTAGTTATTCTGTTGCGGTGATGATATATCATGCCCCTGTCTTTCCTTGAGGTGTGATAGGCCCCATAAAGTCGATCGCCCATTTTTTGAATGGTTGCAGCGTCATCTTTGGCTTGAGTGGAATTTCATCCCTTCGTGATGGTTTCCCAGTCCGTTGACATACATCATAGGCCTCATAGTATGCTTTTGAATCTTGATGTAGAGTTGGCCACCATAGTCCAGTGCAAAGAATCTTCTGTGCTGTGGTGCATCCCACATAATGTCCTCCTGCAACCCCCCATGTGCTTCGACAAGGATCTGTCCTCGCTCAAATTCAGGTACATATCTAAGTAATATTTCATCGTTGCCCACTTTGTAGAGATGCCATGCAATAACAGTGAAGTTTGCTGCGTGTATCACCAATTCTTTTTTCTATTGAACGGAATATCCCTGCAGAATGTTTCTTGTGGTTAAGAAGTGGATTATATCCTCAAAGTGTCCTTTCGCAATGTGTACTGCATACAGCTGTGCATCAGGTAGTCCTTCCTCTAAGTTTTTGGGCTCTTCACTGTTCTCAATTCGGGATAGGTGATCTGGGCCTGCGTTTAGACGTCCCAGCTTTACGATGACTTCGAAATCATATTCTTGAAACAATAGCAGCCATCTACAAATGCGCCCCCCAACACAGGCTTATTCACTAGGTATTTTAGCGCAAAGTGATCAATATACATCTTAAAGTGTCCTCCGAGTAGATAGTGGTGGTATTTCTGGAGCGCGTATACCATCGCCAAACCCTCATGCTCAGTAGTGGAGTAGTTCTTCTCCACTTTGAACAGTTGTCAAGTCGCGAACACGATCAGGTGATCAATTCCTTCCGCTCCTTCTTGCATGAGTACAATGCCCAACGCGATATACGACGTGTCAACATGCATGTGAAATTTGATGTCCCATTTCGGAAAGACCAAAATGGGAGCTGATTCCATCTTCTCCTTGAGAGTCTCTAGACTTTTGTTACATTCATCATTCCAACAGTAAGTAGCGTGATTTTTCAACAACTATCCCATTGGTGCCATGATCTGTGCATAGCTCTTAATTAACTTCTGATAGAAACTAGTGTGTCCCAACGTAGCACGCAGTTGTTTGACACTGCGCGGTGCTTGCAAATTGAGTATTACAGCAATCTTCATCGGATCCACCATCAGGCCTTGCCTATAGACCACATGGCTGAGAAAATTCCCAAAGGGGGATGAGGAAATTACACTTCTTTAGATTTAGCGCAATTTGGTGTTGTCGGCAAGTATCTAGCATTAACCGTAAGCTTGCGATATGTTTCTTGACTAGCCCAAATACGGTCCAATCATCAAGATATATTTCCAAGAACTTATGTATAAATTCCTTAAATGTAGCTACTACGACGCGTGAGAATATGACCGGCGCGTTCTTCAGTCCAAAGGGCATCACAGTGTACTGAAAACAACCCCATTCGGTGGTGAACGTTTTTTTACTCCTGTCTTCCGACACGATCTTGATCTAGTGGTACCCCAAGAAACTGTCCGTGAAGGAGTAGGCTTCCTGTTCACCCACATTTTCCAGTACCTCATCTGTAAATGGCATCGGGAATGGATCGTTAACACATGCATCATTGAGCTTCCTGATATCCACGCAGATGCAAATTTCACCCTTCTGTTTTTTCTCCTGTAGCACCATAGGACTTACCCAGTCGGATTCCTCCACTGGTTCAATTATTCCTACTGCAAGTATTTTATCCAACTCTTCATGGACATTTGCTTTTTATTTTGGATTCAGCCGATAAGGGCGCTGCTTGACTGGCTTCGCATCCGGCTTCAAGGTTATCTTCATCATTCCCAGGTCGCCGAGGATCCCTTTTAACTCCGTGATTTTAGTCGGTAATAAATATTGATATTCTTGAAGTAAATTAATGACCTTCTCCATCGTGGCATCATCCCAATAGTCCCCAAGCGTTGCATACTTCGGCTCGTCCTCCGTACCAATGTTTACTTGTTTCATTTTTAGCGGCGCGGTGATGTCGGGATCCTTGATTACTGGTCCTGCGAACCTCGCAACTCCCCTCTGTTTCCAGAATATTGATGTTTCTGGGGTCCTCATCATCATCATCTACCTGCACATTGTAGAATTCTAGGGCCTAGCTCAACTGATGCGACCTGTCTGGTTGCACTATTTCCTCTAGTTCTAGTGGTACTTTGAAAATGACAGCTTTCACAACTTGTAACGCATCATCAACAGTATCCATCCATTGGTCTTCAAATAGGAATGTTAATAAAAATCCTTCATGCAAGGTATCCCATTCGCCTGTACCATGTTGGATTTCTGTTTCAGTATACCAGTTCCTTGGGATGACATCCAGGGTATGATAAAATAAGTGTACCTACTCTAGCTGGGGTTCTTCACCATAGGCCTGGGTCCATCTGGTAAGGTGACTACGCGGGTCATCGCGTTCGTTGTATTTATCAGTTATTCATAGTTCCAGCTTCCCAAACCTTATCTGCATCATCCGCCTGCAACCATGCCAATCTTCAAAAGTTCCTTCATGTGTTCCCCACCAACGCGCAGGTGTCGCACGCAACGCCCATTTTAATGCATCAAACCGCTGGTGTTTTGGTATCGCACCCTCAAACGTGGTTAGGAATTTGTCCACCGCTGTCAACCCATCATACATTGGTAGTTCTTGATCCTGAACTTTAACACAATATAGCGACCTAGTCATCATATTGCATTTTAATGTTGTTACTCTATTTAACCTATCATGCCATCATTCATCTTCTTCATTTGAAGCTGAAAGGCAGGCTTCTGCACGTTCCCACGATATTCTTCCTTTTGCAGTCGGATTTACCCAATCCTGATCGCGTTCCGTTATCTTGTAGATATGATCCAAGTCCTCCTCACTTCCATCGTCGCATATGGGTTCAGTGTAGAGCACTCCTTCAGTTGGGTCTAGCGGAACGAATATGTGTAGGGAATTCTTCTCAAATATCATCTTCCAGTTCTTTAGATTGATGAATCCATTCATATCCGTGGCCCAGTCTATCCCTAATAATGCGGGGTAAGGGTTACTGTCATCCACAATTTCTATTACCTCAAAGTCTGTTTGTGTGGTCGCGCCTTCTATATCCACTATGACTCCTTGCAATCTCCCCATGGGCAAGATATTTTGTTGGTTTGCCATCCGTAATTGAATAGGATACCATTGTAATGTGGGCCTGCCCATGCGTTCCCATGTCTACTTAGGTAGTATGTTTGCATCCGAGCTTAAGTCCAGAATGATCTGATCCATCTCATAGTCGCCGATCCGCGCCATTAGTGGCATTTCCTGTCCAATGTGCAAAACATGTTTTCCCAATTTCCGGACCACGCGAGTTGCACTTGGCCCTGCGCACCTAGTTATCAGCTCTTTAATCCCTTAACCACCTTATTGTCGTGCAACAACTTCATACATGTCTCTAGAAAGGTATTTAGCATTGAAGGATCCATTTCCTACTTGAGTTCGTCCTCACTACCTGAAGTAAAGACCTCCTCAAAGCTCTTTTTAGCTTCCATAAACGTCTTCTTCGCGTGCTCCAAGTTGAACTCATGCTGCTTTGTAGGGGTTTTGTGAACCCTTGGGCCTACCTCGGTTAATTTCGCCTTATCTGCCCCTATAGCTGTGCCACTTCTGAGCATCGAGTTCACGTTGGGGTCTTCCTCGCACAGTTCAGACCTCATCATTTGGATGTTCTACGTCACCATAGGTCGTGTTGTCCTTTTCTCATGTATTTGCACTATCAGTGGGGAAATATATCATTTCGTGGTCGAACTGCTCGTAGTAGGGGCATGATACTCTGGTCTGGCTCGTACAATCACGTGCGTAGTGCCCCGGTCCTCTGTAGTATTAATAGATTAGCTGCCCGTGGCCCCTTCCTGTCCCCATTCCTCCCCGTGCTCGTCTGCGTCCCTGGAATCCACTGCGCACTATCATCGCCGCTGGATCTTGACGTTGTGCCTCAGTATGCATCCTGCAGGTAGGTGTTCGATCCATCAATGCTTCATAACTACGACAGTCTCGTTCCTCGTGGCCCACCAATCTACAAAAATTGCAAAATAGCTGCTGGGGGGTATGGGTAAACTTTTGTAGTAGGTGATATTTGTTCGTGTTGTGCTTTCCTCCCACCTGACAAATTCCACACTAGAGAGAGGGTGCCACACTTGGTCTCACCGGTACCTCTGGTCGCAACGACATTGGTGCCCCCACTACCAAATAGTTCGTAAAGATCAGAAAATGATCCTTATCATGGCCTTGGCTACTGCATTTTATGCACCACACTTCCTCTTGTTCTTCTGGCCAGGGTGCCTTCTCCTATTTCAAACTCTGCATTTCTAAACACAGGTTTTGTATTTGCATGTGCATCTACTAAACTCCCAACCCAGGAGCCTGTATTAGAGTCTCATGTAACCTCATTGATATCTCTAATGCTTCAGCCTGGGTCGAGATATTCTGCTGTGATAGTGCCGTCCGTAGATGTGGTGCTAAAGACGCCACAAACCACGTGTGGTGCTGCCCATTCGTTAGTGTCATGTTAGCTTCTCAGATCGTACTTTTCAATCTCTGATCTAGATCCCAAGGGGTTTCACCTGGCAGCATCGCGATCTCCTTGAACCCGATGATCTACTGCGTTTCTGATTTTGGTTGGCTAAATTCTTTGTTCAATGCATCCTGGATAGCCGCTATTACCACATTCGGATGATCACTCGAGTACTTTATATACCACGTCAACGCGCAGTCTTGCAGCGCACTCACCAGGGTATCCTTTTTAATATTATCGTCTGTAACTCCACGCGCTTCCCATACTGCCCTTACTACAAACCAAAACTGGTTTGGATCTTCACTTCCTGGTCCTTTGAATACGGGCAACTTGATCATGCTCGTCATGTTAAACTTCTGGCTTGTGTGCGGGTTTTCTAGGGCCAACTACGAACTTGTACCGTTTCTGATCCAACCAATCTTCAATCTCTTTCTTCATAGAGTTTCACAATTTCGACATCAGACACCCCTTAGGTAGATCCTGGTGCTGGCAACGGAACCATTTGTTGGCTTGTTGGGGTTTGATCGAGGTTTGGAAGAGTTATTTTCCAAACAAACCCCACACTACCAGCCGTTTCGACAACAGTCCGTGGAGCGCAGACTGTAGTCTCACCCGAGGTGGTAGGGGTGGGTGCTGGAACCAGGTTTCCACACCCTTGGGATGTCTTAATGGGGTCTGGAGGGGTCGTGAATCGTTTTGAGGCCTTGCGTCACTCCGTACTGCTTTCGGGCTTCCGTGTAGATCCATACAGATGCACTTTCTTATTAATGAGTTTATTACAGATCTAATCTTCTTCTTACAGTCTTTAAGCAAACATTTAACAATAAAGCCCAGTGTGCGCAATCATAATTAACAAAAAAAAGACAGTGCATAAATTTAGAACATAAGAAACAGGTAGATTCACAATAAAGCACACAATGTTCAGAACTTGTTATCTTTATTTATCTTCTATCAATACAACCAGATCTGCCTTGCGCACTCAGCTGCAGGGGTCTGCGCACATAGCTGCAGACTCTACCATGCCTCTGTGCACACAGCTGCAGAGCCTCTATCTATCTACCACCACCCTTGACTTGGACTTACAGACTAAGAGCAACTATTACTTCCAAAAACCCATAACACGTTAGATCTTCTTTTAAAAACTGACTTCTACCCTTAGAGCCTCGCTCTATTTATATATTCCACCCTTGACTTGGACTTACAGACCAAGAGAAACTATTACTTCCAAAAACCCATAACACGTTAGATCTTCTTTTAAAAACTGACTTCTACCCTTAGAGCCTTGCTCTATTTATACATTCCCGTGGTCTGTGGACCATGGGCAGGCTGACTCACTTCCTATTATTTTATATTATTTTTGGGCGGACAACCCTTTGACTTGACCTATTACATTTCGCGCTCTGTGCATTTCGTGGAGCTTTTCACAATATCATTATCCTAACTTCTAGGCTTTAAGCCCCAAAACCATTACGCGTTGCCTCCGCTACCCAACAAAAATACACTACCTGAAGAAGAGGAAACCACAATATATAGGTTGCGCAACGAACGAAAAAGGCATGCCAGCAGAAGCTGTGATGGACGGGTTGCGCCATGGGGGTTGGTGCTGCATAGATGGGTCCAAAACTAGCTGTTGAAGTGACTGTTCATGATTAGATAACGAAAATACCGTTAGGATGAGCGAGTAGGAAACATTTGTGGTGAAAATATTGGGAGATCTGCTGCCAAAGATGCATTTATGGTCAGAAAATGGAGGGAACGGTTGGATTTGAATTCAAAATCACCTATAAATCTAGCATGTTGGTTTGTAGAAGAACACTTTTCCTTCTGAGAATTGCGTACGAGTACAATTGTCTTCGCTCTATGAATCGAAAGACTTGGGAGAATTTTGTTTCAAGCCTGACATTCATGAAACTACCTGAGGAGAACTAGAAGCTTATCCTTGAATAGATGGTTGAGCTTGTAAGTTTTGAAGCTGCTATCTCTCAAGCGGAAGCCCTTGAAGTAGTGTCATTGGAAGCCACTCCATCTGTGCCTATGGCATCGATGTCTCCTAGGTTGAAGCAATTGACTACTAAGGAGAAGGAGAATAAACCACAATCTATACTGGTGAGGTAGTGACCGAGTAAGAACCCTGTAGAGGGTCGGTAGGAAGAAAGAGAGGACAAGGTAAAGCAGCTGGAGGAACCCGTGGATTTGGATGTAGAAGAATTCCGCGATGGAGTGGAAGATTTAGATGCTGATGAGGGTGAGCGTCTGACTAGGGTCTCGACATATATCTCTCTCCGAAAAGGGAAAGTGAAGGTGACCAAGGACCCAGATTCAGAAAAATTCATGGTATCTACACCACTTTTACCAGAAGAAGTAGTATTTGAAGGCACACTCTTAGTGCGTATCCCGGTGTTAAAATTGGAGGATTGGGATCTCACTAACCAAGAGAAATTTCCTCACTTTGCTACCAATAAATACATGACTAAGATTTACTATAAAGAGACTGGGGTCACAAGGTTGGAACCGATGAAATGGGTTAAAGGCCTCGATCCAGCTAGATTACTACATATGCCGTGTGTGCCACACTTTCACGGTCAATTATCAATACTATCTATGTGCGCCAATTGCTCGCGCTAGTACACGATGGGTGTTTATGGTTAGGCGAAACCATCTCCGTAATAGACATGCTGATCCATAGAATTACGAAGTTTCCCTATAAAGGGGTGGATCCAACTAAGGAATTTGGAGGCAAAAGCAAGGAGAAGGAACTTGCAGAAAAAATGAGAACCAAGTTTGGGATGATCAAGAAGTCGTGCAGATACTCTATGCGCTCTATCACAAACCAAGCGATGCAGTTTTCCGATCAAATCTTGGCAAGGAAGATCATGCAAAAATGTCGCGCGAACGGAATTTTGGTGCTAGTAATTTCGTTGGCAGCATAGTGCACAAAGGGGGTGAAGTACAATTGGGCACAATGTCTTTGCAAGGAATTATTAGTAAAATGCCGCAAAGGGAAAGAGGAAATTAAGGCATTTCACTATGCCTGATTCTTGCTGCTAATTGTACTAGTCCAATGGCGACCACTAGAGGATAGTCAGTTCCCTCCGTAGGAAGAATATTTACAGGAGGCAACAAAGTTCGCTATGATGTGGGTGATGAAGGACCCAGAGAGGATCATGGAGTCCAAATTTTTCTGGATATTGGTCGATATGGACCTCCACACAGTGATAAGTCAGAGGCAACGGTTATCTCCAAGCTTATTTGAGCAGTTGAGGGCCTTCTCAAAATTTAAGGCCGACTTTGATAATATCTCCATATGCATAAGGCGTGAGCCTAAGAAGATCTGGTATAAGTTTCCATACCTAGTTTCAAAGATAGACGTACAGGAGATTATGGGGAGTTGGCAAGTGGAGTGGCGACAACCCACGCATGTTGGCATAGGTACCAGTAGAGGCGGTTGAAGCTCTTCTGAGTAGATGATGTTGTGTGTGGAGCATGATTGTTCAGAGGTCTTTGTTTCAGCCGGATGTATACCCCAGGAAGTTTGTACACCCCTCCACGTGGGGGGGACTTGTCCCCCCCCGCGGGGGTCCATGGGGACCGATCCCCCCTGGCTGGGGGGTCCGGGGGCCAGTGGTCCCCTGGTAGGGGCTCAGGGGCTGTTACACAAAAATATCGTCACCTTGATTATTTGCAGTCGGTGTAGGTCCATCACCACCTATACCAGCTTCCTAAGCAAGTCTCAAACCTCAGCTCTTCAGAACAAGCTTTAGAAATGAGAGAAAGACATCAAAAAAGAAATGTAACTCTGGTTCCGCACTTTCT
>APFE030641936.1:89582-105336 GCA_000404065.3 Pinus taeda | reverse complement strand
ATCCCCCTTGGCTGGAGGGTCTGGGGGCCAGTGGTCCCCTGGCAGGGGCTTAGGGGTAGCGCCCTCGAAGCTAAAAACAGATGTAAAATTGCCTTCTAAAAGTATAGTAATTTCTAGTCAATCTGGACGTTCATTAGGTGGATGATCTGACGGTAGAACTTATGTTTAGTTTAGGGTTTTTTTCCCTCGAAGGCAACCCCTCTCTTTGTATGAGGGCATTGTATTAAGTCTGTGTAATATATGTGTATTCTCCGATCGAGAAGCAGAGAGGTGAGATTGTGAGAGAAAACAGAGGATATTATAGTGGATCTGCTGTAGGTTGTGTCTCTTCATTTTGCTGGATAATAGAATGGAAGGAATAATTGTTCAGGGTGGACGTAGCCCAAACTGGGTGAACCACGTATATCTGTGTCTCTCTTGTTTTATGCATTTTTTGTGTTTATATTTCTGCAATATTTTATGTGTTCCATTGCTCCGTAATATAGAATGTTATAACAGATGACAACTGCACAGAAATGGAAAGAAGCAGCACAGAAAACAGTGTGGGAATTGGCTGAGCAGAAGAAGAAAGCAGTCGCTGCTAAAGCAGCTTCTGCTAAGGAAACTTCTGATAAAGAGCGTGCTACAAAAGAAGCCATAATAGAAGTCAAAGCATCGACTTCCCGACATATTACCAAGAGGGAACAATCCAAGCAGGAAGGAGGTGGGGGTGACGTGCATAACACTCCTTTCAGGCTGTCGAAGTGCCAAAAAGAGACAACTTTTGGACCAAGGAAGAAGCAAAAATTGGATAAACAGGCACACAAAAATCCAATGGTCCTCACTGAAGGGGACTTGGATGAGATCGAGGACAAGGTTTAAGATACCACAATGGAACTGTGGCAACAGTTCGAGCAGTAGTACACGCAGACGTTGGGGAGTGTCCAAAAGGATCTGCGCGAGTTGCAGATTCAGACATGCAGAATTTAGGCGAGCATTGGACAACCGAGTGGGGTTCAAGCGAGCTTGCAACAAGTGAGCGTGAGCATCATGGAAGTAGAACGAACTCTGGACCTCAGAGTCATTGCCTTGTTAGAAGGAACATTGCGCGCAGAGTCAAAGGAGGACAACACTCATCTTGGAAATATCAAAGGAGTGGGTATGAATTTAGCCACGCTGCCACTTTAGACCCTCCACGTGCTTCATCCGGGGGTCTTGAATGAGCTTCAGATCAGAGAAAATTGCACATTATCAGTGATAAGAGAATTTAAAATGAAAAATGAGTAGATCTTCGCCAAGAAGGTTTAGGCTCTTAAGGAAAACGAAGAGCTCGTAGCACGAAGCTAGAGCCTAGAAGAAACAATTACACAAGCGTGTAATTCAGTACCGGAGCTACACATTCTAGAGGATGCGACCACATCAAAAAAGGTTCAGAAATTGGCTGTTGTTGTGTGACAATCCCAAGAGGAGGTAGTCTGAGTCACTTTTGATTTTCAGATGAAGATATCGGAACTGCAATTAAAACTATAACTAACTACTCTGCTAGAGGTCCAGGAGCAACGCGGCGCAACCATTAGGGAACATATGACTACCTTGGATAGTGCAATAACATTCTTCAATTCTATCTTTGAACATGTAATGTAGTTATGGACCACTTTGCAGGAGGACTTTAACTTGAAGAGATTGGGTACAGAGGTTAGAGAGGCACAACATAAAGTTGATGAGATCAGTGCGACTACGCGCACTTTGGCGCCAATCCAGCACTTCGTGTGCTTATAGGAAATGAAGGCACTATAGGCACAAGTTGAGGATCTACAGCACAAGGAAGAAGCTTTGAAGGCTCAACTTCAACCATGGACAAAGGAAGCAAGCTAGGTTACTCTGGCTATCCAAGAGAATCTTAAAACTTTCCAACATACATAGGGGACCATGCGCCTTATGATGGATGTGCCAACTACAGAGAAACTGGTCTAACGAAGTGCAGTAGGCTTCCATGTAGAGCATAACAGACCTTGAAGTCTTGAAGACAGAGTTCAGTGAACTCTGCCAAAAAGTGGGGAAGCCAGCTAAGTGACTCGAGGGCGAGTGACCATATTTGTGTTGGGGGCCTATTGGGATGGGATCCCTAGGGTCAAATTTTGTGAGTAAAGTCAATTTTTGTAATAGTTTTTGTAAAATTATGTAAAGTCTCCGTGGCATGTGGAAGCGGAGCATGAAGCTAAGTAAGAGTCAAAGGGACCTTAGTCCCTTCTATGGGTAGGTGATAGGTCGGTTTTGAGACTCACCCATGGTCTGCGAGCCATGGTATTGTAATGAAAAGGCTATATATAGTTGAGTCATAGCGAGTATAAGTATCTAAATTTTGATAGAGAATCATTGTAAGGGAAAGGTGCTAAGGTAGGAAAAGTTTGTTTCTTGTACTTAGGAGAAAGGGGAAGACTCTTGCAGCTACGTGCACGGAGACCTTGTCAAGTCTACAATTGAGTGTGTGGGCCCTTGCAACTGAGTGCGCAGGGATAAGAAGTCTGTATTTGAATGTTATATCTTAATAAATACTGGATTTGAGAAATTCTATGCATCTGTGACTTGTTTAATTCCTTTTGTTTAATTTTATGCATCTTCTGTCTATGATCTGTTTTATATGACTTAATTATTTATTTTTGTGTGAAAAAGATAGATCTGTAGTATTCACGCATAATAAGTATAGTTAACCATCTTCGCGAAGCTTGTGAAGTTGCTAAATAGATCTGTGCAATGACAGATCTAGATCGTAAGTGCTGCAAAATACCTAGTTTATTGCGTGAAAGTAGTAAATATGTCTCTTTCATGCCTTTTAAATACAAGTAAACTCCTTCGCGAAGGTTTCTTCGATAGAATGGTAGTAGTAGGTAGTTGGAAGGATTATGTTTGTGTGAAGGCATATCTAAGCTATAAGAAACTTAGAAATACCATCACACAGGCCTCTGGATGCAAAAAATTGGTTCTAGCATCACCCAATATTGCTTCGGGTGAGACTACATCCTGCGCTACGCAGGTTGTTGTCGAAAGGGCCAACAGTTAGGGATTTGTTGGTTGATGCGAATGAATTTGAACCTGGGTTAGGCCCCCTTAAGCTAACAATATCTCTGTGGAGAAGTGCAAAAGTTTAGTGATTTGAGGCACATGTTCGAGACACAAATTATGTGGAACAATTCGAGTTCTGAGGCTATGGCAAGAGGTTTCACTTTGAATCTCTTGTGACCTTACCTTCTATGATAAAACTTTGTGTTATGGTTCACATTTGGAAGCTGAGATAGAGGAATTGTATTTGATATATATCTCTGCAAGAGTACGAGTTCTAGGGTGGACTTGGAGGACAATATCTTGACTTTGTTGTAGACCTTGTTTGGAAAAAATGGTGGAGGGATGAATTGGTTTTTGGAGGTTGGTCATATTGTTGGTTAGTTAACTTTTATGTATCTGTTGTTGGATTCATTCTCTAAGGAAAAGGTTGGTTAGATTTTTCCCCATGGCGGGTTTTCCTAAAGTAATATCTTGTGTTCCTTATGTGGCTTCTTCTTTATAGTTCTAATGTCATTGTATTGTTGATATCTTATGTATAATTTTATTAATGTTGTAATTATGTTTAATAATGTGAAAGAAGATCATTTAAAACATCAAAAGAAATTATCAATAAAGAAGACCATGTAAAAATCAACACAGCACACCCCAAGTTTGAGGTCCACTGCAGCCACATTCGAGATTACAACCAATACATGAGAGACCACACCCTTATTGGAAAATTTCTCGGAATATAGCCTTCACAGAAAGTCCTCTCCCAGTGAATCCAATAAAATTAGAAACACAAAGGTCAAATCAAGTTGGAACTACTGGCTAAGGGTTTCTTCACTGTTATCTTTTCCAACACAAAAGAAAGAATGAGAACATTTGATAATGCCCCCTAATTTTTTAACTTAGCTAGGATTTACCTAAGATTTTGGACAAATATCTTCATCCGTAATAAGGAATATTTAATAACCGCTCCAGTTTAGATACATATGTACTCTTTTCCAAAAAAATTATGGGATGTAGAAATATTTCCAAGTATTGGAAACTCCTTAGGACATTTCGTCAAGATCTCTAGGGCCACAAAACAAGCTAGATATATATCCTCTGATCACATTTGTGTTTATATGAACATCTTTGAACCCTTACTTGAATCCATTAGAATCTACTACCAGTATTATCTTTGGAATCAAACCTTGGATTATGAGCATATTCCATTCATATATTGTCACTACTATGATTATGGGAATATTTGTTTAAATTTTCCTTAATACTAATTCACCCCCCTGTCGGTATTATCATAGCAGGTTCTTTCAGAAATAGCTTGAGAACTTGAAGGTAGATCACAACTAACGAAGATTGGCTTACACTAGATGGAGTACCATTTTTGAATGGATAATATTATATACTCTGGAAGATAAGAATGGAAGCCTATCTAATGGATTTTGATTTATATGTATGGTTCTCTATAGTGAATGGAGAAAAGAATGAACATAGCTCATAAAACAAGAAGATTACCTATAAAGGGCTATGAGATTTAGTTTGTGATGAAGTGAGACATTATGGGATAAAAATATAAATGTTAGATGATTAGTGATGTACATATGGAGGAGAATCTGAATAGACACCAACGTAAATAAAAGATCTTTGCTACTTAAGTAGTCATGTAGATCTTAAATAATATCCTATTATCATAGATGTAACTGTAGGAGATAAAGAGATGAAAAGGAAGAAGAGAAAGAAGAAGGCATCACAAAGGAAAAATACTTATAAGATTGAACATCTTCTTTCTAAGGTGCAAGTTATTAATCATCACTCCAAATATGGAGGATAAAACTCATATGCGATGCCATGTAGTTTAAAAGGTAAGCTATTGTTCTGTCATAAATGTAAAGGAATAGGTCATATATATTCTAGATGTCCATATGAAGTTTCTGAAGAATAAGATAGATATACATTTAGTAATTGTGAAGAAAGACCTAAACTTGTAACAATAGTTGAGGAAGATACCTCTAAAAAATATGAGAGAGCTCCCTCTAAGAAAAGTTAGGAAATATCCCATGAATATTCATCTAAAGAAGAATATGAGTCCATCCCTCGTAGTGATGAAGAAGGAGCTAAAGGTGAAATAGATATCGGTTGTGAATCTACTAGTATCTATGATAGGATATAAAAAATATCTCGATGAAATTATATACTTTAGAAAGAAGCTCATCTTTGTTCTAGAAGAGATCAAGGAGATTTCAGAAGAAAATCTCAATCAAAAGGAGCAGTTGCAATAATATGATCTTGAAAATGATAATTTAGAAAAATAATTGTTGATTTGAATGTTCAATAAGGAGAGGTTAACTGATTGAATGAGATGTTGACCAATGAATTGAATGAACGAGAAGCTTACTATGAGAGACTAAAAATTGAGATAGTCTCATTGAGACATGATTTAGAAAAGGCTAATGACCAATTGTCTCAATCTCAAAAGCTCAAAAAAGGGCTTTAATAACTTAGACGAGATTCTTAGCAACCAAATGTATCCTATCATCAAGAATGATTTGGGACTCAAAGAGGGATCAAACCATGAGAAATAAGAATTAAAGAATTAGTTAGCTAGGCGTTGTGGCAATTAAAGTATCCAACAACAATAAAGCTAAAGGGATTTTTGGAAAGAAGCAACAACAAAAAGGAAAAAAACAACAACAAATAAAGATGAATACAATCCATAAGGAGCAACATAAGGAAATAATATTAAAGAAGGAAAACAAATATCAACAACAAGAAGGAATTGCTCATGGCAGAAATTCAAGCAACCATAGAAATTGAATGAAGAACTAGCAGAGGTCCTTTCCTCCTCAGGGAAGAATTCATCAAAGGTGAAATACCCCCAATTAACAAAGTTTCTTTAATAGCTATTGTTTTTCTTACAACAATTTTGGTCTAAATCCATGGAATGTAGATATTATGGAAGAAATCAGGGTTGTAGAGTAGCAATAACCAAAGAGTTTATTTTTTCTCAAGGAATGGACATGGTAGAAACAACAGAAGGTTCGGAGAGAATGGTATTAGGAATCACAATTCATTTTCTCTTCTCTTAAGTCACGTGGAATGTTACAATTGTTGCGATTCGGGAAAAAGCCAACAAAATACAGATATGGAAAGATAAGCCTCTCTAATGGAGTGTTCAACCAAAAGAAGCAACTATTCTATTAAATGTAAAAAAGAAATAAAAGGGTAAAGGAATATGATTTTGCTTTCAGTTCTTAGTGTAAAGGAAACATGCTAAAAGGAGAAAGAAATCAACAAAGATTTGATTTTTCTCACAAGGATAGTCAGAGAAAGATTAACAGAGGAAACATCCAAAATAATCTTCCCACGCAGATCATGCAAAAAGGGAGGAAGAAGATTTGGATAAAGAAAGAGGAAATAAAGGAGAAATTCAATCTAGCCCTATGTGGTTAAGAAAATGATGAACAATTGGATAGACTTTACAAATGCTTACTCAGGGGAGGATGAACAATAAATTAGCAAAAAATGGTCCTATCAAGACTCAACCTACCAAATTATGGAAGAAAAAGGAAGCAAATATACTCAGGGGGGAGTAGAACTTTATCTTCTCTTAATTAAAAAAAAGGAGGTTGGATTGAAGTGAAGCCAAAGCTGCCAAATGAAAGCTATAAAAGGAAATAGGAAAAGTAGTGCATCTGAAGGCTTCAACTTCAAGGGAAGTACACATCAGAACGACAAGATACATAAAAAAGATAGGATGCAACATAAGAGTGGCTTGCTAAAATGCCTAAAAAGTAAAATCATGTTCACAGGAATAATCCTCAAGCAAAAGCAAGAAGGAATATTTCAAGAGATATGAAATGAGAAGAGTGCACAGGCTCAGGGGGAGCCACACAATAAATAGTAGAAGGCATCATCATTTGGATTCAGAACGAAATAATTGCTCAAGCTGGATAAACCTTTTTTATTTTAAACAAATCTTCAAGGGGAGCATGTTCAATTATGAGTAATCATCCTATTGATAAATTTAGAAGGTAAGTTGTAGGAGAATAACGATGAAATAAAATTTTTCTCAACCTGGGGAAGCTGGCCTAGTGCATCACTATTGTGAAAGCAAGCAATTGCTGTCATTTGTTATTTGTAGCAGTCCCCATTTGGAGTAGCTTGATCTTAAGTGGAGATGAGATGATGGAGATGATTGTGAATATTCCCAAGGGAAGTGTGAAATAGTCACACAAGTAGTAGTAGTAGAAGCCATTCCATTTGTAGTACAAACATTGATATAGAGATGCATTGGAAGATGGCGAGTGATTAGCCATAAGCTTCTCTTGAGAGAAGGAGAAGCAATGTTTATGCACCAATAGTGAAAATTGAGTAGCCAGTTATATGCCTTTATGGGGAGTACCTCCAACATTGACATAGTGTCAAGAACTAGATGAATAATCAAGTGAGATAACCATATCCTCAGAGGGATCATATTGAGCATATTCAATACTTTGAAGAGGATCAAAAAATACAAGAAGTCACAAGGACATTTGAGCATTGTTGTTTGGTAGCCATTGTTATCCCTTGACATTGATGTCAAAAAGGGAAATATTGCCCTCCTTGAGGAAGTTAGAAAATATAAAAGTAAGTGGTATATTTACAAATGTTTAGTTGTCAGTGTGGTTATAGTTGAGATTGGATGGCATCATTCAAGTGCCTTACTAGAGAAATGTGGTTATATATATGGGGCAAGAGGCATAACAACCATTGGGGAGAGAGATAGATGTTTCCCTTTTCCATTAATGATAAAGGGGCAGAGAGACATCAACCATAAGGGAAGATTTCCATCAATGCAAAAGGGGGATATTGTTGGTGTTGTTATGTTGGCATCAAATTGTAAAACTTAAAATTTCCAAATTTGGTGCCAATGGAAAAATTTTACTTGAAACTTGCATTGGGAATGTAGAAACCTGGCTAGTACCTACATTGATCCAATGCAATTCATGGCTCCTCAACTACGTTGGCAAGTGCAAGTTTTCCCCTTGAAGCTTGTGTTCGGGTTTTTGGTCTATCAGAATCCTATGTCGTAGAATTTGAGTCTGCCTAGAGTGGATTCTGTGACCTGTAACCCACTAATACAAACATAGGGTAAAGTACATCAAAATAGATCTAATTTTTTAAAAAAATAATTGAAGAATTGGGAGAAAGGAGGATCACCTACATACCCACAACCAAGGATTTGAATAATGGAATATAAGATCCACAGTGGAGTCACCATTATGTTTTGTGTTTTTTGCAACAAAAAATTAGCAAGCAATGCAACACTAGTGGTTGCAACTAGAGCATAAATAATGAGTTGGATTAAATAAAAACCTTAGAGAGCTAGATCTATTAAATTACTCATGTTATTTACAAGTTTGAAGTAGAAATTGCAATAAAGGAATGGAAAATAACAATAGAACAAATCCATTAACCCAATAATAAAATTTTATTAGATATCACTTGAGACAAGGTGTGAAGAATAATGGCTCCTTGACCCCCTCTATGGTAGGTTCCTTTGATATTTTGGGATATGTGGTGATCTCTCTCCTCTATGGCTGAGGAAAATGATTGTGATGGTTGCTTGTATGCTCTCAAGCAAAATGACAAGAATAAGAAAATACGGGAGAGAAGATGAAAAGTGGAGAAAAACAACTTATATTTATAACAAAAAAGTAGTTAGAGTTGATATGATCAAAATAATCAAATATGATTATATGACCAAATCAAGATATAATTATCTATTGTTTATTATCATTATTTTTATTTTTTGGTTAAGTATGACAAGAAAACATGATAAACGATGGTTTATGACTTTAATATATGGTAAATTTCTTAGGAATTATAGTTTCTTAAGTTATTTGAATGAAAATAACTTGGAAAAAATGATTCTTGGGTTATTTTTAGAAAACATGGGTAAAAATAATGAAAATAATGTAGGAAAGATAGTTCTTTAGGCTATTTTCATGGGATAATGATGTAGAAGTTTGTTTTAACATGGGAAACCCATAATACAACATTGTATTTTTGTAATCTTCGCAATTTGGGCTAGGTGAGTCATTTTTGTGTGATAACAAATTTCTACATAGGAAGGACCAAGTTATCAAGTTTTTTAGAAGTTTTGTTTTCATTTCAAATGCTGAAAATGAGGAACAATGAAAATCATTGAATATGTGTTGAAAATTGGAGAGGTTGGGTGTTGGTGCTATTTTTTATTTTTTATTTTTTTTTATGTTCCTCATTTCAAGAATTTGAAATGGAAAACAATACTTCTACAAAGCTTGAGCGTAGTCCTTTCCATGGAAAAATGCATTATAGAATCACAAATCCTCCATAAGGTAATGAAGATGCTTCCTTCAAGAAGAACATGAAGATTGAAAAGAATGTAGTTTAAGTTGCCTCCATTGATTGGCTTCGTAATAGTTGTAGAACATAAATAATATTATGTGAATATGGCTTGACAAGAGGGTCAACAAATTAGGCATGTTTTTAGGATAAACAAAGGTTCCATTTTAATTTACGTCAATATAGTGGTTGTTTTATGTTTGGTTCATAGTTTTATGTTCAAATCTCTACTAGTTATCTATGTTGATCTAGGCTTGAAGTAAAAACGATATTAGATTTTGGAAAGAAGAAAAAATGGAGCCTGTGTGAGTAGGAATTAGGAAAACAAAAACCCAATATATTACCCAACAATTAGCTAATTATTTAACACTCAATATTTCTCATCTCTCTTGCGTTAATCTTTGACCTGGTCATATTGTAGTATTTGGTCATTGTTGGATTTATCATTAGTTGTTTATGGGTCATGGTATTAGGTAACCCATGGTATTTCATGTAAGTCCATGCATGTATTTACATGTCTATCTCCATGCCATGCATGCTTTTTCATGTTTTATGTGGCTATCTCCACTCCATGCATACCTTTGCATGATTATCTCCATAGCATGCGTGCCCTTACATGTGTTTTCATGGCTATATCCTAGCTATGCATGTCCTTTCATGTGTTTGCATGGATATCTCCTAGCTATGCATGTCCTTGCATGTGTTTCCATGGTTATCTCCATGGTGTGCACGTCTTTGCATGTCATCTAATTTCGGTAAGGGAATTAGGGTTGAAATTAATGAATCCTATTTAATATCTTAATATACTTCATTATAAAATGCCTCAAGTAATTGGTGTTGATGTAGACTGGCTAGTTTGGGTAGGGTTAATAGATATCTACTAGATGTTGGCTTTTTAGTTAAGGGTTTCAAGAGTAAATATCTTGGATCCATTTAGTGTGCATTCTTCTTATTGTGATATTTATATCTTTGGTTTCTCTTTGTTTTTAATAGGGTATTAGAGTGAGTTGCTTGAACTCTCTAGTGAGATTCGATTAGGTGTTTCCTAGATGGTGGATTAGAGCATGGTGGCATTGCAATTGACACATGAAAGTGGAGCATAAGTAGATTTGCATTAATGAATAAATACTTGAATAAACAATGCTATGGCTCATTGTATTTAGATTAGGGAGAGATCCTAGTAAAGAAGCTAGTATATGTTTACTCTTGTTGTAGCGACTACAACCACCCTCCAAAATTTTGGCCTGCACCCAATTTCAAAGCCTCCCTTGAGAGTTTCACTTGACGGTTACATACACTTGGGTTCACTCCGTGAGCCCGTGTGAGTCTTTGTACCCACCTTGTTTGTTCATTCCACCCAAGCTTTTGCATGTTGATGTCAATGTCATTCTTGTGACCATGTTCTGGTCATGCTCAAGGTCTTCGCTTCGTGTGTACATGTTATGTTCACTATGAAAACATTTGTCGCACTCACGCACAGAGTCACATTCACTGTCTTGCAAGTGTCGTCACGGTCAATCAATGATCAATCAAAAGTGTCGTGCTTGTCACTTGCACCGTCGGTTAGTCATGTTGAACATATGTGTCCAGATGGTTTGAGTTGTCTTGTCGTCGAGTCATGTAAGTGTGTGTTTGTAGGATAACATATGCATATTTCGCTCGTTCACACACTTAGTCATTTTATTGAAGTTTTGACGACTGGACTCCCGTATGGCAACCAGACCATCACCCCGCCATCAACTGTCACCCAGAACAGTGCAAAAGCACCAAGCAAGTCATTTCAAGTTGTGCTGCCCACAAGAAAATCAACCAGCCTTCAAGCTGGTCAACAAGAGGATTTGACCTGGCAGCCACCTCATACTCATTCCCCTCAAAAATTGGGTAGAGGCTACAAACCTTGCCCGCTCCATTGGATGGGAAAATTGTGCAGACAAGTCGGATAGACGCCCAGTGCCCGTCCCTATCTCGCTCAGAAAATTGCACAATTTTTCCAGCCAGTTCTCCTGACAAATGACCAACTGCTCACCCAAAAAATTGTGTAGTTTTCATGAGCAAGCCCTCTGTTGTCCATCATTCTACTCAACTTAGAAATTATGCAGAAGTGATCAATATGCTGACCTCCAAGCCTCAGTACAGTTTCTCTTACCATCAACTCCTAACAGGAATCAGCAGTTTTGGCTTCCAAGCTCCCGACCCATTCCTCCAAAAGATTGCACAAATCTTGTCTGCCAATCCTCCCCGTAGCTCAGTATTTTCCTCCAAGAAATTGCACAAATTTTTCTATCAAGCCCCCGTTGCCTACTTGTTCCAGAAAATGCACAGATTTTGTCTGTCTTGTCATCCTGCAACCCAAACTATTCCTCCCAAAAATTTCACAAATTTTCCCTCTAGTTGAGCCAAACCTCACGGACAGTCACTTTTGTCTCGGATTTCCCATCTTCATCACCCAATGACTCTTGCGTAGTTTTCACTAGTAGTGCCCAGAGCCATCATCCTACCTTGCAAACTTGTTTCCTCTCCCGGTCACTTGCATCCGGAATGATCACGTGTCATGGTAAGCTAGGAGGTTTTTGGATTTTATGTCATCTCGCCATGAGTGATTGCAGATACAGGTACACCAAAAAACATGGGGCGATGATGGATGGGATGAACTAAGGGAGCACATGTAGAAGGATAGGTTCACCAACGGACGAACAAAAAATGCATGTGAAGAGATGTGCTCGTGAACCGATGATCATATAAAGATGTGTTCCTGGACGGACGGATGAGCAAACATGCAAGATGTGCTCACAGACGGATGAACGGATGAGCATGCACCTTTCGCGAACAGATGAGCCTGTCAAGATTTCTAACATACAAGCAAGGAGAAATGTGCCAAAGAAACATCAAGAGAACCAACGACCATCGAAGATTCTGTGCACTTTGCCATGCGGAGGTGAAGTTGTGACACACCATGAAGACATCCATCACCCAGTGGCACTGTAGCTCGACATGCACTCCAACACCAGCATGAATGTACCAACACTGTCATGTCGAGTCATGTCGTCCACATCTCTACTATGGGCCATGTTGTCAAACAATGTAATGTAACATGGACTTCCAAGAGACCTACTTGTTGTACAAAGAGTCATGTAAAGTCAAAAAGTCATGGAAGTCAAACAATCATGAGGGTAGTCAAACAACCACAAGGGTCAGTTTCACCCTTGGCTATAAATACCCCCTCATTTGTACATGGAAGGAATTTTCACCTCAGCTCTTCCCACATAGCCAAGAGAGTCTGTAATATTTTCTTTGAGGAGTAAGTAATGGCTCCAATGCCTCGCGCACAGGGTTAGTGATGTATGGTGTAATGATGTTTCTTGGAACTTTCACTTAATTTAGAAACCTGCTAATAGGCCAACATGTTTTCACACATGTATTGTAACTGTTGTAAGACTAATCTTTACCACTTGTAATACATGTTGCTTTAACCTGTGTTGAACACTTGAACTTATTTCGCTTGTTTTAATACATAATTTGTTAATGAAAATGTGTTGTATATGTTGTTAACGATGTCTCGCCCATGGTGGCTACCTCCCCGGACATCAGACAAACCTTTCACTAAAACTTGTTGTAACAATTGTTGCACTTGTGCTGACTCATTCGCTGAGTGTTGTACGTGTTATATTCTTTTGTGTGTTGTGACTGCTGCATTCATGTGGACTGCTCCTCTAGAAGTTGTGCACGTCTTGTTGTGTTGTGTGTTCCTAGTAGAGTTGGAGCTTCCTCCAAACCAACTTGGGACTCACTCTCACACTCTCCCTCTACAGTGAAATAAACATTGACACAAGTAACACTAGCAATCACCAGGTACGCAAACCTCACTTATCGAAGACGAAGCATACCACTCTTTTGTGCTGAAAAGTAAGAGTTGAGGCAGATCCTTAAGATAATGGCACCCAGACCATCACACCGGATGGGACTCCCACAACAAACAATGCGAGGTTTGTTGAAAATAGCAATAAGAAATGCTAAAAATAACATTCAGTATATTCCAATTTTAGTTTGTCCTTCAATTAAAATTGAGAATTAAAATTCGAATTTAGTCTCATCAGCTACTTGAAGAATAATTAATAATTCATTATGGATTAATTAGTTGGAGAAATTAAAGCTAGAAGTCTTTGTGAAGTCATGCAACAGTTATCCCTTAAATTAAGAAGATTATCCCTTAATTAAGGAGATACGATTGAGTTGTATTTGAGTTGTAATTAGTTAGCTCAGTTAACTAAGTTAAGTCTAGTTAGACTAGTTCCAAACAGTTTGAGGAACTAATTGTGAGTTTAGTCAGTTAATGCATGCATGCATGAAACTAGTGTACTCTAGATAACTGAAGATTCTCTCATAAATAACTCATGCATGTCAATTCATACAAAGACCCAGTTGAGATTAAAGACAGGGACAATGTACTATCGGTTGGAGGAATTTTCCTATAATGGAAACTCATCCATGCAGAAGGAACAAGGTTCCTTGAGGATTGCGTAGTTTTATAGAGTGTGAGATTAGTGTAAGTGATTAGTGTTACACTTGGTAACGATAGGATCACCCAGAGAAACTGTGCAAGGAAATAGGAGGCTTGGAGGGCTGAGGCGAAGGTTTGTGAGAAGCCTTGTTAGCCTGTGAGCATCCAGGAGGATTGTACTGAGAGTTGGCTAGCTGTGAGAGCTAAAGCTTTGTGTAATCTTTGATGTATTTCCACCTTGTATGATAATACAGATAGCGGGGTTTTTAGCTGAGGCGTTCCCCTAAGTATTTTCTGTGGTTCACGTGTATTTATTCTTCTTCTCTGTTATATTTGTTCTGCTTGATCTTGCTCAAATCGATTAAGCTTCTGTAAGTTTGATTGTAGAAGTAGATTAAGTATTTTGCTTCAGTATATTGCATTATCAGGTTGATCTACAATGAGAATTTCTACAAGGTCTAATTGGGACTTCATACCATGGTGATCCCCTAAATGTTGGCAGGTCCAACATCGTCAACAACTCCATCACTTATTCGAGCATGTAGTGGATCAGTGTGGAGGATAAGAGGGAGTACATTGAGGAAGAAGTACTTGGTGAATGATCACTTTGACTAATTGTTTTTGGATCACTTTAGCTCACTGTATTTGGATTAGAGAGAGATGTTTGTAAATAAGTTGGTAGGTGATTCTTGCATTATTTTCTTGGGTATACAATGGTAATATAATTACTTTGTCTATATAATTTTATTTGGAGTAGGAAAGATGATGATAATGACACATGTTGAATATTTGTAGCATCACGTTCTTAGGAATTACAATTGTAATTATTTTGGAATTGAATTTTACCACATGTAAATGTACATATATTTATAAGACATATTTAGGCATGCACACCGCTAGCTTGATGGTTCATAAGCATAGATTCTAGATGTAGACCTACGTATAGTGGGGGGGGGGGGGGGGTGTTGTACTCTTGGATACCAACTTTAATAGAATTTAAGGGTTGTATGTGTTCATACCAAGTCAAGTTTAAAGGGGGAAATTTAGGGTTAATATTGACTTCAACATAGATTACTTAAGAAAACTTGATTCAATTGTTGATGGGTTTACAATTGGTGGCTTACGAGACATGATATTGGCTAACCCACAATATTTGATTTGATTCCAAACATGTCTTTGCATGGCTATATCTATCCCATGCATGTATTTGGATGCACTTTCATGGATATCTCTACTTCACAAATGTTTTTTGTATGTCTTTACATGGATATCTCTATGTCATGCATGCCATTATATGTGTTTGCATGACTATCTCTTAGCTATGCATGTTTTTACATGTGTTTATATGGGTATATCCATGTTATATATGTCTTTGCATGTAATCTAATTCTATTAAAGAAAGTAGGGTTGTAATTGATGGAACATATTTAATAACTTGAGATGCTTAAATGGTCGATGTTGTCCTCGCTTGGCTAGATTGTGAAAGGTTAATAAATATATATTAGTTGTTTATTTTCCCTTTTAAGAGATTCCAAGGTAAATCTCTTGTGTCCAACTACTTGAAGCTTGAATTGGAATATGTTAATTCTATAATAAAACCAAATGTCAAAGGGAAGCAACAATAACCAATCTAACATTAGGTGTACTCTCAAATCTAACAAAGTTTGGTAATCTCAAAATCTCATAGATGGCCTAAGTGATCCAGGTGGATTTTGGTGGCCACCCACCTATCCCATTTGGACCCCCGCAACTGTCTCTTTCAGTTTTTCAGTTTCCGTAATTGTGGCACAATTTACTATTTTTAGCAGTTTTTTCGAGTCCTGAACTTTTGGAGCCGTTTTGAGGCCCTAAACGACGTTTTTT
>APFE030641936.1:36768-87591 GCA_000404065.3 Pinus taeda | reverse complement strand
GTAAGCATATTTCAGTATTTTCCATTAATGAAATGAAGTATTATTTCCGCTGCATCTCTTTGTTTATGGTTATCGCATCTCTGTATTTATGGTTATCTCTATAATCTATTGCGTTTCTGTTTAAATCCGGATCACTAAGTTAATTTCCTATCCATATATGTAATTTTTGCAGCTTGGAAGAGAAAATTCTTATTTTATTGATATTTTTTCATAATTAAATATAAATATATATCACGATTAGATTCAAAATATATTTACATCAAATAAAAATCAAAACAAATCATCATTAAAAAGGATAGAAAAGCTTTTAGTCTACTTCTGGTTGCAAATCATGACTTTTATTATAATAACTTGCTCTTAAAACTTCTCAAGAGGCTATTTGGTTCCCCTCTCTAGGGGAAATAGCTCTTATTGTCTTGTTCTTGTGATAGCTAGTGTTAGAAATAGGACAATCCTGAGAGGGGGTTGAATCGATATTTTAGGAATTTTAAAATTTTCTTTCACTAGTAAAGAATACTAGGACACTAATAAACACTTAATTAATAATTCATATTATCATCACAAGAATCAACATAAGAGGCACAAAATATCACACATATATTCTTCAAACTTTTTCTTCAATTTACTTCACAAAGGAAAGCTTCTACTTGTCGTTACAAAGTTCTCTGGTTGCAACAAGAAGGAAGCTAATACTCCCTAATTTATCAACTACGAATGAAAGGAGCAACAACCCCTAGTTATTTACCATCTACTAATGGAATGAGATACAACCCTTGATCTACAAGATGCTACTTGCTTGACCTCGTTAATTCATCTTTCATATGATTTTCAAACTCAAATCACGAAGGCCATTTCCTTTCATAAAAATAATAATTAGTGACATCAATTACTCACCCCAATCACCATAAAACCACCTTGAACAATATTTGATCACTGATCAAAACACCATAAACCTTAACACACTACTTGCAAATTCGCTTTTGCTTATATATAATTTGAGCTAATAATTTTAGTTATTGAACTTCTAGTTAACTTCATCTCTTTCACTTGCATGAATATTTATTTTTGCTTATCTACCACTTCTGTTAAGTATTTTAAATGTGGTATTAAAGTCTTATATCTCTGATCTATTGTCTTTCTGAGAAAAACTAAGTTAAATTGTCCAATTGTGCAATTTTGAAAATTTTGCAGGTTTTATCTATGACTCTCTAAACTTGGCACACCACCAAATTTGAAAAAATCACCAAATATCAGGCCAAGTATGTCCACACTGTTAGCGTTTGTAATTTCACCTCAGGTTGAGAAAGGCAAATCTCAAAGCTACATCAAACCATTCAGCCTCGTAGCTAGCCCTACGGGGCAAGAGAAGGCTCTCTCCGGTCTATCTTGGAAAATTTTCAATCAGGGAGATGACCAACAAGGTAACATTGATATTAGGCTAGTAAACTGATTAGAAAGATTTGATTTGGGGTTTTTAATTAAATAACGGGGTGTTTCTGGGTTGCATGGGTAAAATCACAACTTGAAACAGGGAAATATAATGAACAACACAGGTTATCGACTGAGGCAAGGTAGGCAAGAAATTTAGCATCAAATTGAGACTAAATGAGATGGCAAGACTGGTGAGGAGCTGACAAGGGCAAACAATAACTTTGAATCCTTGTCAAACAGAAGAAAACATTGAACATGAAAAAACTTATAGGCAGAGCATGGCAGGCATGAATTCTTACCTAAACACTTCATTTGTTCAGTTAGAAATGATCATGTAGTGAAATGAAACATAACAGATTACATATGAAACAAGAGAAAAACATATGCTAAATTATCATACCACAGGAATCTCAGAAGTCAGAGCTGTGAAATTTTCATTAAAAATCCCTCAGTTAAAGACTGTACATTGAAAGCTCTGTTCTCTAGCACTCTCAGCACTCAAAAAAAAAAAAAATCTCCTCCCCTTTGCAAATGAATTTTTTTTTTAATACACAAATAAACTATTCTAAAAAATACAACAGATCGACCCCCAAAACAGGGGCGCTGTTTCAACTAAAGGCATGAAGATAGCACAGAAAGATAGAAAGCCTTCCATTATTCTAGCATGAAAACCGAAATAGGCAAACGATCCTATGAATGCCACTTTGCAACTGTTCTGGAGATATGCTCTGCTGCTTTACTGAAATACGGGTCAAACTGCCACATAATCAAATGCGCGCGTATCGCAATGATTTCCACCTAAGAAATGACCTCTGTATCTGTTGGAGTCTGTTTGCCAACGATAATCCTTGAATAAATAAAATTGGTTTATTAAGAGACAAAATCTGGAGCAAAGATCTCATGAAATCATGACTGAGGATCTAAATAGGAAAATTCATTTCTCTTGAAATCCTCTGATGGCTAATAAACCGGAGCGCTGATCCTTTTGAATCGGGACTGAGGATAAAAGTAGGCGAACTGACCCCGTTTTCTGCTGTAACAGATGTCTTAAAATGCTATGATACAGTTGAGTTCGGGGGAAAAAAAAATTCATGTATTAAAAATACGATCTAAAATAGATGGGAAAAGACTGCTCTTTCTGTTTTAAGCTAAGTATTTATTTAGCCAGCTAAGTATTTATTTAGCCAAGTCATGATGTTGAATGCCTCTTCAGCGTCTTCGTCTTCCTCAAGAGAATCGGGATGATGAGCAAAACCATGGCCTTTACGATGTCACTACAATGCCATAAATGGTCCCTGTCCAGATTTTATGCTGCATATTTTCCTTAGATGAAACGAACGCCTTAAATATTGCAACAACTGCCACGTTACTAATATCTTTAATTCATATGCAAACGGTTCATCTTCCCTTTGGCAAATTTTGAATTTCAAAAAAAAATATGTCATTGGCAATGGAATGATGGACTCTATTTTAAAGGTTCACTCATTGATTTGATTTGAACTTCCAAATGAGGATGAAGTTTGTCAAGGCCGATTCCGTCAACATGACATCTGTAAAGCCAACCTGTATGTCAACCAAACTTGGAGATGCCCATTCATTTCTTGATTGGCGTCTAGAGTCTTCCTTCACTACAACTTTTATAGAATAGCTTGTGTTGGGTAAAAGACCCCTAACAATGCATTCGGTAAATAAGGAGACAACATACGAAGGACACTACCATAATGTTCCAAAATTTCCCGAGCAATAGTTATTCCAGCTACAAAGTTCCATGCAATATTGTCTTGAGCTCTAGCTTCCAAAGAGAGTTCTGACCCGAATGGAGCCAGAGAATGTGTTTGAGTCATTAAACTCATATCAGGTCAATTGTTATCAATCACCACAAGCACTCCGCCTCCTGGAGCTTCTGTAGCTTCAACCTTCACCCAACCACCTCCTGGTACTCGTAGCAATGCACTGTCCAATAAATTACTTAATGCTTGCCGTAATGCAGTTTCTTCAATTGCAGCTTGCAATAAAGGAGTGCTTTCTATCAACTGCAATGTTTGTTGCTGGCTGTGAGCTAAAGCATCTCCAGCATTCACCAGTTCTGATAAGAGCTTAGAGACATTGCAAGGCCTGACATTAGATTGTTGTAATGCTGCAAGAGCAAGAGGAGGCATGGGAATTCCAAATCTTCTCTTATTTTCGACCCCAAAGAGAATGCAGTGCTTTTTGCATGGTCATCATAGTCAGAGAATGCACGTCCTAGCCTTGAGAAAGGATTTGAATGAACTCTTTCGATTCTATTCAGATCCTCTTCTCGGAAATGAATTAAATTGGCCTTGGTGTAGTAAAACGCATCTTGCAATTCCTGTAGGAGACCTTTCATATGTTCCCCTTGCACTAGTATATTTTCCAATAGATCATATGGTGTCTCACTTCTCTTCAGATGTGGTATTAGCATTTTGCTTAGTGTCCTGACATTTGAAAGAGGTCCATGAATTTGCTCCATGAGATTGCTCATTCTTACACCTTTCTGCCAATACGTTTGCTGCAGTAATAGTGCTCTCTGATCCATTACATAGGCTACAGCTAATGTGCGTGCAATTTTAATTGCCTGTGCTTTTTGTTCTGGGGTAAAGGAGGAGGGTAATGTCATCTGTTTGTCTTGCTGAAAAGGCTCTATTTTCTCTCTCTTCATTCCCAAAACGGAGGACGACTGTTCAACTTCTTTTCCAGGTGACCAAATGCTTCCAGGATCAATGCTTGCATGCTCTGCCACAAGCAACCCGACCAAGAATAAGTCTTTAATCATTGGTACAACAAGCACATTATGTTCTGGTATGTCCTCCACTTGTCGTTCAGCAAATGCTGCTTCAGCCGAGCGTAAACTTGCTTGTGTGCCAAATGTTCCAACCAAGACTAGTATATCATCTTGCTCTGCTAATTCTTGTCTAGGATATATAGCAGCTTGTCTTAGCTCTAATTGGTCTGTTACATAACTTCCAGCAGGTCGTATATATAAAAGGGTATATGAGGCTATGAATATTTGATCAAGATCTGGACCTGCAACATCAATTTTCCAGCATCAATTTTCTAGAAGAATTCTCTTTTCCACGCGACCCCTCTCTAACTTCATCCAACACACTTGCAAGTTGAAGTCGTTGAGCTGCATTGATCTCATTCATTGCCTTCTGTACTCTATCAACCACAAGTATCTGTTGTATGTTATTCCCATATGACCCCATTGCTTTTTCAAGCTCTTCTAACACAACTTTGGCAACATCGCCCTTTTGCTCAAATAATTCATCGAAATTCATCTTTGGAACATTTGCCCGAACCACATCAAACACAAAAGCTTGAATTTGTTCTTGAGGATTTTGCAGCTCATAAAATGCATCATCAGCATTCTGTTTCACAACACGATACTGGATGAAGCAAAAATAATTGCACAAAGACATTGTCCTGAAATTTATCTGAAACCATATGATGGAGTTTGATAGTAAACTGGACCAATGAATATTTCACAAGTAAGCTCTATACCAAGGGTGCCACTGTAGAGAACCTCTATGCCATGATAGTTGAAACCATATGAAGATAAAACCTGACCAAATTCATCAACAGTAGAGTCTGATGTATGCTTTGTTTTCTTTGTGCTTTTGCAGAGGTAGGAGCTTGAAGTCGTTGCCAGTTGAAGAGCTGAAGAACAAATTACATAATCTAAAAAGCACATTTAAATGATTTCTTCTTCAAAACCCTGTTTTGAAGAAGAATCAATCTCTGACATGAGACGGAGTCTAACACACACCACTACTAAAAATTATGCTATTTTCCTTTTATAACCGTTGGAGCACCTATCCAATAGAACTTTCACTAAAATGCCTCTAGTTGTGACCAAGTCTGAACAAGTTGGAGGTTTGAATGAGGTCTGAGCTCTGCCAATTTTCCGTTTTTGCATCGACTACCTGACTTTTGACTCGAAACATTTATGAAATTGTACTTGGTGTGATTTCTAGCACAATTCTGGAGGATGAAGATTGACCTATACTCTTTGCTGTGTTCGGGTAATTTCTTCTAATTTCCTGGAGACCCAACTAACCCACAATATTTATCTCCAACTCTATTTCTTTTAATTTTGGAAAAAATCAATTACATAGAAAAAACTTCACCGAACATGACCTCTCAATCAAACTCCAAGAGAATACCACATCATCTTGCCAATGTCATCCTTGCCTCATTTGTGCCACTTGTCAGCTTCTAAGTGGTGCCATGTGTCACTCAGATTTGGCTTACTTGGTGGCCTAAAAATTCCAAAAACACATGCCACGTGTCACACCCTCATAGGTTCCATGTCATTGCCAATGTTATCATCCATCTATGTCTCCATCTATGCATCCATGTCACCTATGTTGGCCAATAAAAGAATTCCATGTGTCATCCTTTGTATAGCTAAAAAAGTGTCTCAACCCCTGGTTTTTCAATAAATTTTCTTTATAAAATTAAACTGCTAGAACAAATCAAGGGTCGGGGGTTGGAGTGATTTCCTAGCTGCGCAACTACAGTAGCTTCTGACTCCTAACTAAGATGAAATCTTGAGTTTTGACCTTCGCCAAATACTCTTCCGAGTTTGTCCAAATGCCAAAAATAACTTTAATTTGACTCTACCACCATGTTTAGTTGCAACATTTGGCTTTGTGGCTTTTGATCTTTGAATGATAATACCTTTTGATCCAAGAGGTTATTTGCAAACTTATAAATGCCACTAGAAATCTCTTTTAGAGCTCTATCCATATGAGTAATTTCAAAAAGAAGTTGAGATGATATTCTAAACTAGAAATGACTCCAAAATATTTGTTCCTTGATCATATTTGCGTTTTCCATACTTGATCTAATATTGTACGCTGAATATTTTGCTTGCAACGATATCTGCATTTACCATCATATTCTTTTCCTTTTCCATCATTGAAAACATATTTCTAATATTATCCCCCTTTGGCATTGGTGAAAACACCATATGCAAAAAAAATATGGCAACACCACAAATAAAACACGAGCATAAAAGCAAAAGAAAAGTCTACTTCTTACTTCTCCTTCTTAGTTCTCTTTCTCCTCCTATGGATGTTCCCCCCCCCTTATTATGCACTTCTCCTTTGTTGTACTTCTCCTTTGTGGTACTTTTCTTTTTTGTAATTTTCTTTTGTTTTACTTTTCTTTTGTGTACTTCTCCCCCTTTTTGGCACTTCTCCTTCTTTGGTGTACCTCTCCCTATTTGACGTCAATGGAAAAGAGACTAATATGATCCCCCTTGCAAAAAATATCCCCTTGTCTTTTTGATCCCGTGGACTTGGAAACTTTCATTTTGATATGCTGAGTGCTTGTTGGTTTCCTTTCTTCCTTTTGAGGAAGATCTAGGAGAGGGAGGCAATAGGAAGTACTCCCAATATTTTCCTTAAATACTCAAATTGATCTCTTGGGAGAGGATTGATGAATATATTAGCTACCTTCCCTTTTGTACTTACATACTCCATCTCGACAATCTGATTTGCAACTTTCTCTCTTAAGAAATGGTACTTGATTGGAATATGCTTTGTCTTTGAATGAAAAATAAGGTTCTTGGACATGCTGATAGAACTTGTATTATCATAGATGATTGATATAGGATGATAATATATCACTTGCACATGTTTTAAATTCTGCTTCATCCGCAAGAGTTGAGTGCAACACAAAGTTGTTGTTATGTATTATTCTTTTGCAATAGAGAGGAAAATTGAAGATTTCTTCTTGCTCAATGATGAGGCAAGACATGCACCAAGAAAGAAAACACCACCACCAGTTCTCTTTTGATCATCTATATCACTTTCTCAATCAACATTTGTAAACGTAGTTATTGAAAAATATTTACCTCTGGGGTACCAAATTCCATAGTCCATTGTGACTCTCAGGTATCTAAGAATCCTCTTGGGTGCTAGAATATGACTCTGTTTGGGGGCGAATTGAAATGATCCAACAATACAAACTTCCTACATGGTGTCTGGTCTTGAGACTTTCAAATATAGGAGGTTGGTATTAATAGGTTTGTATAAAGTCTGATCCACGTCTAGTGATTCACCAGTCTTGGTGAGCTTACATCCATAACCATTGAAGTGATTACCAAAGAACATTCCTCCATGCCAAATTTATTTAAAACTTCTTTGAGATAATAACTTGCTTTGTGAGATAAGTATTCCTTTGGAAGACTATGCAATATGCAAACCAAGGAAAGAAGAAGTTTCTCCGAGCATAGAGATCACAAATAACCTTCATATTACTTGCAAACTTTTAAGTTAGTTGATTTGAATCATTGGAAATAATAATATCATCAGCATAGACAACAACCACTAACAATTTTCCATCATTAGATTTCACAAACAAATTATTGTAAGTTGCACCTATTTTAAAACCACAGTTGAGAAAATAATTGTTCAAATTGGAATACGAAGCATTTGGGGCTTGTTTAAGACCATAAAAGGAATTTTTCAGATTGCAAACATAATCAGGCTTATTTTATAGTTGAAAACCTTCAGGATGCTCAATGTAGAATTATTCCTGTAATTATCCATTTAAAAAGGCAGATTTAACATCGATATGATATATCTTAAATTTCTTGAAACTAGCAAAAGCTATGAATTTTCAAATTGCCTCTAATTGAGCAATAGGTGAAAAGATCTTATTAAAATATAAACCTTAAATTTGTGCATAACCTTTGCAAACTGACCTTGCTTTGTTTCCTACTACACCCTGTTCATTCAAATTGTTCCTAAAGAATCACTTCATGCTAGTCACATTCTTGTTTTCTAGTCTTGGAACAAGCTTGCATGTCTAATTTTTCTAGATATGATTAAGCTCTTCATGCGTGGATTTTAACAATTATCATCTTTCCTAGCGTGATAAAAATCCTTTGTTTCCATCATAGATAATAGAGCTACATACACTTGATTAGGGGGGTTAAATAATCTTCTTCTTGTCTTCACAACCAAATTTAAGTCACTGAAAATTTAGTTAGATGGATATTTTTGCACATACCTTTCAAGATATTTGGAGTATGGATTGAGGGATTATTTAATGTATTCATCTAAAAATGGATCATCATCCTTTTCATAATTGTTGACTAGACCATTGGAGCTATGATTCACTGGTTGATTGACTTCAAAACCAATATTCTCATCAACTTTAACATCAATACAATCAACTATCCTCTTTGTCTATTTGTTGTAGCATCTATAGCCCTCATTATTATGAGAATGTCCAAGAAAAATTCCTTCATCATCTCTTGCATTAAACTTATCAAATATTTCATTATTCCTTTTGATACAAAATTTTCTTCCAACCACTTTGAAATTCTTGAGTATTGCAGGTCTAACATACCAAAGCTCATGTGGGGTTTTATCACTATTTGGTATAAGTGTGCCTTGTTGAGAATAGTTATGTGAATAACTTTAGCCCAAAATATCTATTGAATATTTCTTTCTCCCATCATGGCTTTGGCCAACTTCCGAACTAATCTGTTGGCTCTGTCTGAAACAACATTTTGCTATGTAGTCTTTGTTATGGTAAAATTCCTTTCGATCCCATGTTTCTTACAAAAATCACTAAACCCTTTTGAAGTAAACTCACCTCGATTATCAAACATTGTGCACCTTTTTTTACAATTTGTCTCATTTTCAACCATGGTCTTAAAGTCCTTAAACTTTTTAAAGGCCTTTGATTTTCCTCTAAGAAATGATACCCATATCATTCTACTAAAATCATCAATTATAAACATGAAATATAGTTTACTTGAATGTGTTTGAGTTCTTATGTAATTCCTCCTCCCACATTTACCCAATTTCACTAGCGCTCTAGGGTAAAAATGAGACAAATATTTACCATGATATGACTGGACCTCCAAGCTCTAGTTAAGGAAGTGGGGCCTACAAACTGACCACAAATTGATAACTCACAACATCCCTTAGGGCTATAGGACACGCAGGGGCCAAAAAACCACCACAAGTGACCAAACCCTAGGATGGGGATGCTTTTCACTAACCTAGGCTTCCAACCATATGCATGAAAAGGTTTGGGGATGGTTGAATGCCTCCAGCCGAATGCACAACACTGCTTGAGTGTGGTTGTGGCCCAAATTGTCCAGTTCAAAGGGTGTGGTCTCGAGATCTGAGCCAAAATTCCACGTTAGCCTCTAGACTACTACCCAGAACTTCTCGAGACTTCCCAGAATAATTATTGACATGAAAAAAAGGCTAAACATTCAATCTTGAATAAAAAAAAATTGACCTAGACTGACCAAAACATACTAGGCATTTCGTCAAACACATGGAAAAAATGTAATATATAGGCCATGAATTCATATATGATCATAAAGGTCTGCGCTTCATCTAACAATCATTGAGAAGTCCCTATAACCTCTCCATGTTGAGAAATCAATTCTAGTAGTATTTAGGGTTTGATTTCTTATTCTTGATAATTACTTGTGAATTATATTGGCTTCTTTTTCTTCTTTATTATATTATGATTCATCACACAATTACCAATTTATGTGTATATGAATATCACAAGAGAAAGAGACACAATATGCAGGCAAAAAACCAGGGAAAAACCCTTATAAGGGGAAAACCCAGTCAAAACTCTTGCTTCAGTAGATTCAAAGACAAGATGCGATATTCCCAGGCCTTTTGAACTAGACGCAAACTTCCTCCAATCACAAATTCAACCATTCCTTCTTCTCCAAGTATTATTATTCCAGCAACAACTTTGACGTAGAGTTTCAAACTTGCAGCAACAGAATTTCAGCCTCCCCAGCAACAGAACTTCGACCCAAAAACATAAATTCAACTTGCAGTATAATTCAGAATTTTGACCCCAGTAATATTCCAGTAACTTTGCACTTGCGAGAGAAAGATAACCCAAAACTTTGATTTTGTCTTGTCTCGCAATCTTCTTCCTTCTCTTAGCATGTTCGTAGTTTTTTTGCCTCTCTTTCTTGTGTATCAAACTTTTTGAGTGAGTGAGAAAATGGATCAAACTATTTGTTTATATATAACCTCTTTTATGGGTCGAATATCACTAATGTAGTCCAACTTCATGATCATAGGTCTGAATTGGTGTGGAGGTGTCAAATGACCCATTTGAATAAAAAATAATTATTTTTACACGATACAAAATCCCAAGAAGGGTCTAATAAAATTGACAATGACTATATTGACTCAATATAAAACCTAGAATCCTACAATGGAGGCTTTGACCTAAAAATGATGACCCAAGCATGAAATCCATGCTTTAATAAGTCATAATAAAATTTCTTTTTACAAATAAATTACATTATACAATTTTGAAGACTGAACCTAGTTACATTCTTCAATGCTCCCCCTTAACTAGGGAGGTATTCATATATTATAATATATATATAATGAACTACGAAGAGTTCAGGCACACTTAGTGCCATAGACTAGATACCTGACTAGGGTTATCTACTCGGGTGGGACTAATATGGACTAAGGTTTGCAGCCAGTCTAGGAATCATCAGGCTTACTAACTAACCATCAACCTAGGGATCTAGGTGCCTATCCAAGGTCAGATCTCCAAAACCAATGGAACCCTCCCTCTTGAAGATCAAGACATCAAACGTGCATAGGATGACTAGATATCCTCCCAAGCATCCACCATTATATGCTTCATCTATCCTTATCAACTAAATCTATAATGTCAACCAATCCAAGCATGCTTCAAAAATACTCAAACTTCTTATTTGGAAGAGACCTTTTCAACACATCAACTACCTGTTCATATATCAAAATATATTGTAGCTTCATGACTCCATATTGTACCAAAATCATAATGTAGTGGTACTTATTATTGATGTGATTAGTCCTTGCATGAAATACACGGTATTTGGCCATCTTGATTCTACTTTTATTATCACAATTTATTATAGTAGGATCTAAATATTTTCTGAATAAATATGACAAGAGTTTTCTTAACCAAAAAACTTCCTTTGCTACTTCACATGCAATAATGTATTTAACTTTGTCACTACTTAATGCAACATGACCTTGTTTCCTACTCATCCACGAAATCATTACAGGCCCTAAACTGAAACAACCACCGATAGCGCTTCTTCTATCAGTTCACTGCCACCACAATCTGAATCTGTAAAACTTGTCAACTTAGCTTCCTTTCCATCATACTTTAGGTAGTGATGTATAGTTCCAGGGAGATATCTCAGAATATGCTTAACAACTATCCAATGGTCACGACGAGGCTCCAACTGAAATTAACTAAGTATATTTACAACAAACCATATATCAGGTCTTGTATTTACCAGATACATTAGAGAGCCCATCAACTTATGATAGTTATTGGGATTGACGAGACTGGAGTCAGAGCTTCTCAACTTTTTGATATTAGTGATCAAGGAAGTAGTCATAGGATTGGAATCCATCATACCAAGTTTCTATAAAATATTTATTATGTATTTACCTTGACCAAGATATATTTCTCTAGGTTTTTGCCAAAATTCCAAACCCAAGTAATAGTGCATAAGTACTAGATCTTTCATTTCAAATTCAACTGCCATCATATTCTTGGATTCTTGTATTATATGCTCCACAACTATAATAAAAAAGAGCACCTACATAAAGTAGTATACTGATGAGTTCATTGTTCACTACCTTACAATAGATATTTGGATCTATAGGACTTTTGATGAACCCAATTCTTAAGAGATATGCATCCATCCTTGCATACCATGCCCTAGTATCTTACTTTAAGCTATATAGGGATTTCTTAAGTCTGTAAACATGTGTGGCCTTGCTATTTATTTCAAAGCCTTCCAGTTGTTCAATGTATACTTCTTCACCAATGGTCCCATTGATAAATGTTTTTTTTACGTCAATTTGATGAATATTACATCTCACTGTTGCAGTTAGAGAAACCAATGATCTTATAATAGTATATCTAGTGGTAGATGCAAAAGTTTATTCATAGTCTATATCTTCCTTTTGAGAGAATCCTTTGACAAAAAATCTAGCTTTTTATTTATATATACTTCCATCGATAAGATGTTTGATTTTATAAATCCATTATGAAGTGACAACTATTTTTTCACTTGGCCTAGGAATGACTTCCCAGACTCCATTCTTCATAATGGATTGATATTCTTCTTACATCACTTCTTCCTTTTTTCTTGATGAGCAGATTCTTCAAATGTAGTTGGTTCATCTTCTATCATTTTTTTCATGTATGCTGCATATCCTGAATATCTTTTTGGTATTTTTCTTTGTCTAAAAGTTGCTTTAGCATCGCCATGTCCTTCGACATCTTCAATAGTATATTTAAC
Organism: Pinus taeda; assembly: GCA_000404065.3. Classification (NCBI taxonomy): domain Eukaryota; kingdom Viridiplantae; phylum Streptophyta; class Pinopsida; order Pinales; family Pinaceae; genus Pinus; species Pinus taeda. The sequence goes on along the minus strand of APFE030641936.1, from coordinate 74,810 downwards.
CCCATTTTGCCTCTTCCTTGTTTCAAGTATGATAATAGTTTGAATTGGCTTACTTGGTCCTTCATCTTCTTCTTCTTGGTTTGAAGTTGTCTTATCATGATGTTCTTCTTCTTCAAATAGTGGCGTATCTTCTTCATCAAAATCAATTGGAATACCTTTGGATCTCGTGTAGGTGTGATTCTCATCAAATATAACATCCCTTCTTACTTCAATTTTTCTTCCTTCCTTAATGTAGATTCTATATTCCTTTGAAGAAAGGTTGTAGCCAATGAAAATCCCTTTAATGCTTATAAAATCTAGTTTCTTTCGCTTTTCCTTTGGAACATGGATGTATGCGGGACACCCAAAGATTTGAAGAGGGTCCACATAAGGCTTCTTCCCTGTGAATGCTTCTTCCAGTGTCATATTCTCAAGCATCCTATGATGACTTATATTTTGTATATATACTGTTGTCATAAATGATTCAACCCATAGAAAATTTGGAAGATATTGATCAAATATCATAGTTCGTGTGCATTCTTCAATGGTTCTATTTTTCCTTTATGCAACTCTATTTTGTTTAGGATTGTAAGGAAAAATGAGCTCCCTCGTAATACTTTATTCTTTATGATATGCAACCAATTCTTTTGAAGTATATTCCCCACCATTGTCGTATCTCAAGGTTTTTATCTTTCTTTTGGTTAAGGTTTCCACTTCATGTCTAAACTCCTAGAATTTTTCAAATACTTGATCCTTTGTCTTGAGAAGGTAGAGCCATGTCTTTATAGAGTGATCATCAATTAAGGTCACATAATGAATGAGGTCTAATATTTATTTAGTTCTTGTATCACTACTTGTGAAAGGCTTCCTTGTATTCTTAACCAAGGCACATCCCTTAGATACTCTTTCACTATTTTCCTTGATGTTAGTGATTCCATTTACCATTTGATTGAGAGAGGGAATGCTATTGTAGTGTATATTCTCATATCTTCTATGCCATAGTTCGATGGGATTGATTTCCATGTGAATTATGGCTAGAGGAGATGGTGTTATAACTCTATATAGTCTTCCTTCACGAAATCCATTAAATTTTTCCTTTTCAATGCTTGAACCATTTCCCCAAACCAAGACTTTACCATATACAAAAGAAACCCTATGTCCTTTATCTTCTAAACAAGACATTGAAAGTAAATTATTTTTCAAACCTGGAACATAGAGTATATTGTTGAGGTGTAGCTTTGCTCCATTTTCTAGCTTCAAATATGTAGATCCAAGGCCCTTGACTGCATAATTGTTATTCTATCATAGCTCCACCACATGAGGTGATTGTTCCTTTGATAGAGTATGAAGTTTTCCACTTTATCATGTAATATGTCTTGATGCTTCTCTATCAATGATCCATGAATTGTCATCATCAAGGGTACTTGTAAGTGAAACAAAAACTCCTTCACTTTTGACCTTCTTAGATAAGTTGTAAATGATCCTTCCAATCCAGCTTCCTAAAATTCTTGCGATATTGAAACCCATCTTCAAGTAACTTGTTATAGATGTATTAGCCTTCACTTTCAAGCCAAAAAAGTGATCAATAACCTTTTTCGACCTTAGGTTTGATACCGTGTTGAGAAATCAATGCTAGTAGTAATTAGGGTTTGATTTCTTCTTCTTGATAATTAATTGTGAATTATGTTGGCTACTTTTACTTCTTTATTATATATGTTTCACCAAGAAATTACCAATTTATGTGTATATGAAGATCACAAGAAAAAGAGACACAAGATGTAGGCAGAAAGCCAAGGAAAAACCCCTATAAGGGGAAAACCTAGTCAAAACTCTTTCTTTAGTAGATTCAAAGACAAGATGATATTGTACAAGACATTTTGACCTAGGCACAAACTTCCTACAGTTGCGAAGTCATCCCTTCCTTCTTCTCCAAGTGTTATTCATCTGGAAACAACTTTTACCTAGAGTTTCGACCTTGCAACAATAGAATTTCAGGTTCCCCAACAACATAACTTTGTCCCAACAATATAAATTCGACTTGCAGTAGAATTCAAAATTTCGACCCCAGTGATATCCCAGTGACTTCACATGTGTGAGAGAAATATAACCCAAAACATATATTTTGTCTTCTCTTGAAATCATATTCCTTCTCTTAGTAACTTCACACTTTTTCTGCCTCTCTTTCTTGTGCATTGAAATTTTTCAGTGAGTGAGAAAATGGATTGAACTACCTGTCTACATTATAGCCTCTTCCATGGGTCGAATTGTGCTAATGTAGGCCGACTTCATCATTATAGGGCCTACTTTGTGTGTAGGTTTCAAATGATTGATTTAACTCAAAAAATAATTCTTTTTACATGATACAAAAGCCCAAGAAGGGTCTAATAAAATTGATAATGATTTTATTGACTCAATATGAAACCTAGAAGCCTACAATGGAGGTTTTTGACCTAAAAATGATGACCCAAGCATGAAACCCATGCTTTAGTAAGTCATAATAAAACTTATTTTGACAAATAAATTACATTATACAATTATGAAGACCGAACCTAGTTACATTCTTCAACACTCCGCATAATTATAACAATATGTATTATTCCATACATTCATCAACCAATCAATAACTAAACAATTAATGAAAAGAGCCATAGATGATTCACATCATATAATAAACATATAACCGAAAATAACCAGCATGTAAACCACAGAGAATCAACCATAATATCGCCAACATAATCGATACAAATATACATAAATCTTTGTTTCATCCAATCACCTCCACACCATATTCCAATTATGAATGTGGGATCTCATGGAATAACCAAAACAAAACAAAACTAGGGCTTCCATATGCCAAACCACCTCAACTCTAAACTAGTGATTCCACCTCACAGTTGAACATCACTAACACCAACTAGATCGATCTCTACCCAAGCTATCAAGTGCTCTAGGAAATAGTAAATCAAGCCACAACCTTCTAGGGATTAAGAGTGTTTGTCCAACCTAACTCCAAGGACTAGTATCTTAACCCAGTAAGGGGTCTAGAGTGTTTGTCCCAACCTAGGATCCATGACTAGTAACTCAACCCAAGTTTTTATAGGGCTTCTAGCCTTCCAGAGCATTTTTTCCAACCCATAGCCATAAGGAATTATGAGCACAATAAGAAAATAATCAAGTGGAAAAACCAATAACACCATGGCTATCCAAAAAATAACAAGGCAAGGTAAAAACCACTATCAATCTAGGAAATAACAAGGCAAGGCTAAAACCACCACCAATCTAGGAAATCCACTATGCCAATGACAATACATAACCAAAAAACCACATGAATATACCATGCACCCATAAATAAACAAGGAAATCATACATGCAACATGTTATCTGTAAAGAAATAACTGTAATTGTTGATCCACCTGTTCCCTTGCGCTTTTTGGCTTTCCTTTGCCTTCTTCCTCCGAATCCAATGTATGCCAAAGTTCTCCAAGAATTCTCTAAGTGTGCTAGAGTAAGAGAGAATGAGAGAATAGAAGAGATGTTAAGCGGATAAATCGTTCTTGCGGACAAGACCGATCTCCCTAGTATCAATTGATATCTAGCAACAAGCAGGACAAGCAAATCTACTTTTCTCTAAACATATTTCGATCCATTAATACAAACTAAGAGGTGTTTTAGACCCTACCTCAAGTCCAATGCTAGTGTGTGGCAGCCTTGCTCCAACAGCTTCAAAGAGTACCCTTTTAATAACCCGCAAACACAAACAAGCACACATCAAAGAACACATGCATAGCTAATATAATAAATCATGTTCATCATAGTGATCAAGGAGTCTATGAAATAAACCATTAAACACAACTTATTGAGAAAAATAAACTTGATTGTATTAACTTTGAGAAAGAAGAACATTACAACCTTGGTGCCTTGATGCTGTACAAGCTCTTCCCAGGGTCCAAGCAAGAATCTCCTCTACTTTGACAAGCCTCACTCTCTTCCAAATGAGATCAAAAGGTATGTGATCTTTCCTTTCAAAAGCTCAATAAGGAAGACTAAGTTCCAGCAGCATTTACCCTAAAAAATATTCAGCTTTCAACCTCCCAAGTAACCATCCCAAAGCTTCATTTTATAGTGCAAGGGAAGGAGGTTACAGGTCCACCATTGAAGGGATAGAGTCCTCCTTCAAGGGGATAATCTCCTCACATCAAGGGGTTAGCTCCTTAAGGAATGGGATGCATGCACCCTCAAGGAGTGAACTTGCCAGTGCAAGATTCCCTCTAGAAGCTTCCAAAATTGACTCAAAGTGAGTTTTTAAGAATAAACTTGCACCTTTTTAACTTTTACAGGGGTTCACACTCATACATGCAGATACAGAGTGGCCAGGTGCGCAGGGGACATGACCAGTGGGTGCGGCACCGCAGGTAATGCTAAGAGAAAGTGCAAAACCAGAGTTTTAGAGATTTTTAAGGACTTTCTCTCATTTTCAAAGCTTGATATGCAGAGATGAGGCTTAAGACTTGCAAAGCAGGTATGTATGAGTGGTGATAGACTCATAATTATTACAGAAAGTCATGGTGACAATTTTTCGTGTAACAGATTGCCCCCTAAAGTGCGAAGTCTGTAATGGATGAGGACGGTTTTATCATCTATGAAGAGTGAAGTGCTTTATCTTTTCAAGGATCTTCCTGTGGATACCTCGGTCAGAACCTGTAAAAACATTCAATGCAAAATATATATATGATCATATCATCGCTGAGGTAGGCATTCCCATACTCAGATCAAAACCGACTAGAAACTATCTAAAATGATTTGATACAGGAATGATTTTGTAATACATCACAAGTATAGACATATGTAGATACAGTATGGGCGCAACCATCTGTTTATGAATAGTACATTGTATAATGAATAACAAAATTCCTCGCAGCCTGGATGGTGGAAACTAGATCTAGGGTCTTCATTTCTATCTCCCGAACTAGTACGATTCTATCCATGTGAATGGATGAGTCGAAGTCGAACATGGTAGAAACCACTTGATTACTGGTCGATGATGTAAACCGTTAACAAGTGTGAGAGGAACCACAAGTAATGTCAATGGAACTCAAAGTACTCAATACAATCCATGACATGTGAATGAATGAATCGAAGTCGAACACGTCACAGAATCCTTTGATCGAAGGTCAATGATGCAACTTGTCGTCAAAGGAGAGAAACCTGCCATTGATGCATGCAGATTCCAAGGTACTAACGGTTTCTATATCATCTTTCTAGATAATGAGTTGGAGTCAATAGAAAGCGATTCGTTGCAGGCAAGCCCACAACACGAAATCATAGATCAAGTTTTGAAGAAATGTATTTGGCAAGGACTAACTTAGGGATGGTCAAGATGGATGACAGATATTTCACAAATGAATGGTTTATTTGAACTGACCTCTTGAACACATAATGACATTGCAGATGGTTTGGTTACAATTGACCCAAAGCTAATACCCATAAACCGGCTGAAGACTTTCAATATGGTTTGATTAACTGTTAGGTAAAGGATTTCCCAACCCAGGTGAATGAAAAGTGTCATGTTCAAGAGTGGTTGACTGCTTTTCAAAAGACAAATTATAACAATCAGGTTCATTTTTCTCTCATTTCTGGCAAGTACCTCTTTATTTTTTACAAGCTTGAGGAGGATAACATATGCTTGATTATAAGCTCACCCTTCGGGTGAGTCCAACTTAGTTTAAATTCGAAACCCTAAGAAGGAGTGGTCTGTTCCTGTTTGTAATAGAACAGGTCTTACTGTTAAATTTTAACGAGTCCAGTATAGGAGAAACTCGACGTTTTTCAATTTTAGGGAGTCAGAAGAAAAACTTAAGAAAACTCCATGGTTATCCTTTTTCGTAAATTTGTGTCTCCCAAGCCTGAAAAGGTATAAAATAATACTGGAGAGAACCGCTTGACCTTTACGATCAAGGAGTAATTTTCATAATTAGTGCCTTCAATCTGAGAAAGTAAAAAATCGATCGAAAACACGTCGTTTTATTACCAATATCAAACTTGAAACGACAAAAGTCCGGCAATATTTTCATGTTTATACGGTCAGAAAAGAGCTGTAAGTGGACCATCTTTTTAATTCCGTTTTAACGAGTCTAAAAATAAAAACTCAACAATCTTTTCATATTTTATGAGTGAGAAAATAGCTTAAAGAGGACTCCTATGTTTTTTTTTTTTTTTTTTGAAAATGACCAATTTTCCCTGAACACCCAATATTCTGCACAAAAACTACAAACATTACTGATATCTATTTAAAAATTAATAAAAATGTACCAAAAGTGACCTTTTCAAAGTGAAAAATAAATAAATTAAAAATTCATTTATTCAAAAAATCTTATACAAAGGGCTTTTACAAGTTCATTTTCACTGTTTGGCTTTGGAGTAAAAAGTAAGAGCTTTTGGTAAGAAAACTTCCTGTGAAGATTGCGGAAAATCCAACCGCTGGAATCGAGAACCGTCCTCTCCAGGTAATCCACATCATCCCTGACTTGCATTTCATCTGTTTTATTTTCATTTTTAGGGCTTTAAAATTCATGTTTTGAGGAAAATTATGGTTAAAAATCACTCGTGGTGGTTGCACAGGCGTACCATGTATACCCTGCGAACCCCAACCTTTTCGTATAAACGAAATAGTCGGGGTCCTGCACCTACCCTTAAGGACGAGTGCGAACCTATGCACTGTCCCTAACGCGGCAAGTGCGGACCGTGCGGAACGCGTTTTGAAACCCTATAATTTCTCATTTCTGCCCAAATATTTTGAAATCACAAAATTCTAAACTGCCTATTTTGCAATGCAGATAGATAAGATGCTTATTTGGCAGGAAAGAGAACACGAAGATGTGGATCAAGCTGCATTACTCCATCCACCTTCATTACAGGCTTTAAGAGCATGTGGACTATTGTAATTTTGGGCCATACCTGGCATGAGGGCACAAGTAGACTTTCTACAATGGCTAGTAGACAGGTGGAGCACGCAGGACTAGTGTTTCATTATTGGAGGACACCGGCTCGAAATCAAGCCAGAGGATATTTATTTTCTGACTAGTTTGTCGAAGAGAGGTGAAGGAATATCTCTATTCGGATCTAGGCTAGGTGGCTAGTTTGTCACAAGTCTCCGACTAGAGTTTTGTAATGTCCAAACTGTGGACAAACGGATAGATGTTAAGACCATCACCCGTCCTAAACTTAAAGTGATTGCATTTACTGTCACCAGACTGTGTAGAAGCACAACATTGCATTTAGCTACCAGTTCCCAGATGTGCATGATAGTAGACTACTTCCAAGGCACCATCTTCAACTAGTGCGATGCTTTGTTGGCCAATGTGAAAGGCCAACTGACTAGGGCAAAGAATGGACAGCTAAAGAAATTTGGATATGGTTACTTAGTTGTGAGCTTTTCCCTAGAGAGGGTACCTATGCTGGTTCCACAACAACTTACCATTGAGGCTGGACTTCCTTGAGATCCCAGGATTATGCGTTGGGTTGCAGTCATGGCCCGCCATCCTGAGGAGGGCACCGAGGTTGTTCAATTCTCACCTGAGTATTTTCGCTGGTTGGGAAACCAACTTTTCGTGATACAGGACTTTCCATATGCTGGGACGGATTATCGTTGTGATCCAGACATAGCTCTTCCACCAGGAGAGCAATGGGATGATACAGGTAAAATTGTTTTCAACATTTTCTAAATTATATAATAGATAATATATATAGTATTAAATATATATTATTAATATATATAGTATATATATAATATAAATATTAATATAAATATATATATATATATATATAAATATATAATTACATATAATATTAAGATATATATATATTTGTTTTTTAAATTGTCCAAAAACTGATAGTAAAAAGTTTTAAATGCAGATGTGGGTCCACGGCGACCAGTCGCTCTCCCGCCGTATGAGACAAGACACCCAGTTGCTGCAGCACCGGCCCCACAAGACCAATTAGTAGAGATCTTGGCCGAATTGGAGAGTCATCTAGAGCGCTTAACAATAGATATTCCAGAGACTAGCATAGATTATATTCCTCTTAGGCTTCAACGCTATGTGATTGAGGTCCCAGGACCTTTTAGGATGTTCCTTTGTAGGGTAGCCCGAGCAGTGGTTTCTTATAGTGATCATCATCAGGGATAGGATGGTCGCCATTGTAGACTTCATATGACATTTATATCTTTTTGTGCTATCATTTTTGCTGATCATAAGGTGTTTTTCAACCTATGATCGAAGACGATGTATATTTTGACACACTTCTATGCTATTATATATCGCTATTACTGGTTATCTTGTATAACATGTTTATGGGATGCTTTTAAATTTACTGTCTTAATTATTGCAAATGTCTATTTAACATTTGAGAAGCAACTGCATCTGCTAATGTGTTTAAATATCTTGGAATATGTTGATATTCAATGTAGTCAAATTGACGTTCCAAGAGACGAACTATCAAAAATAATCTTAAATAATACTGGATTTCGATGGCATAAACCACTGTTAAGTTATATACAAACGAGTTTAGATCTAACCTTATAACAATCAAAACTCCGAATCCAAATGAGATGGATTTAGATAATAACTCAATCCCTGCACTATACTCTGCAATGTTATTTGTTGTTTGACCAAGGCTTACCCCATGCATAGATACTAACTCGTCAGAGGGTGAATAGATAACCCAAGCTGCGGAAGAAATATTCTGTGTACTATGACAGGAACCATCAACAAAACCAATGTATGTTTGAGAAGACGCCGACATCTGCAATATCAAGAGTAAAACCAAGATAAGCAGGAATAACGACAAAAGACTCTCTAAACTAGGCACACTTTCTCATCTAAAACACACCAACCAGAAAGAAATCTATTGTAACTAGAATCTCCACACCAAACTTTAAGCATAATATCTTTTCAAGTAAAGCCCATTTCTGGGTTTACTTAAAGAGACACCGTCAAAATCTACTAATTCATAGGCCCCTTTAGCCAGCTTTCGCTTAACAACAAAAGGACCATGCCACATGGGTACGAATTTTCCAGCCCTTAGCTTATCGTTAGCTTGATCGTATAATAAAACTAGGCCCCCTTCTGAAAAATTACAAGGTGTAACATTTCGATCGTACTGATCTTTTATGCTTTTTGCGTGAGTCTCGATTGCTAAAGCAACATCACATCGATTCTCATCTAATTGAGCTAAAACAACAAACGTTTTTCCTCTTCGGAAGTGGCTGGAAGTAATTCTATGGCTGTTTGCAATGATGGAATTTCGCATTCAATGGGTAACATGGCTTCCAACCCGTAAACGAATTGAAAAGGGGTGAACCCTGTTGATGTTTTGACTGAAGTTCAATATGCCCAAAGTGCTGAAAATAACATGTTATGCCAATTCAACCGATGAATACCAATGATTCGTTGGATCATGGTGACTAGAACTTTGTTGATTGCCTCAACCAGACCATTAGCAAGTGGGTAATATGGAGTAGAGTTATCGTGACGCAGGCCAAGTTGATCTGCTAGCTCTATCATCACGATGTTCTGGAAATGGCTACCATGATCAGTGATAATCACTTGAGGAACACCGAACCTAGCAATTATATGATTGAAAATGAAAATAGCAGCAGTTTTGACGTCTGCTGAAAATGTAGGCATTGCCTCGGCCCACTTGGTAAAATAATCTACCGCAAGGATGATATACGCATGCCCCCCGGTCGAGTGAGGGTTACATGTAATAAAATCGATACCCCATTTTGTGAAAGGACCAACGACAATTATAGGGTGGAGAGGAGCAGGTGGAGCACACATCTTTCGATCAAAAATTTGGCAATTGTGGCATTTTTGGACTGCATTGATACAATCTTTAAATAAGGATGGCCAGAAATAACCAGTGCACAATATTTTTTGGGCTGTGGCATACCCAGACATATGACCACCAGATGCTCCATAGTGACAGTCATTTAGAACCTTTTTAGCTTCCTCATGAGTTAAACAACGACGAAAAATAGAATCCACCCCACGACGATAGAGTGTATCTCCAATAAGTTTGTATTGTTGTGATTGGAAACGGATTTTCTTTCATTGAGATCGTGAAATTTCAGGCCGAAAAGATTGGGTTTGGAGATAGACAATTATATCCCCATACCATGGATCAAGAGTACTAATAAGAAACAAAGATTCATCCGCAAGGGATTCTTCTGCCACAGTTTTGGTATCAGTACGAGGGAAGTCACACATCAACTCCGCGAAAACCAAAGACTTCCTTGACTTGGATTTTTCAAATTCCAGGTCAAATTCCTGCAGGATAACAATCCATTTGGAATACTTGCCCCCTAGCAATTGTTTAGTCAAAATATACGTCATAGGGTTACAGTCAGAAAGTACTGTGGTTTTGCGTAGTATAATGTAATGACAAAAACGCTGGACAGCTTGAATAGCTGCTAGAGCCAATTTCTCCACATGCGAATACTTAAGCTCAGTCGGATTCAAAGTTCGACTAAGATAGTAAATCACATGCTCAGCATTGAATTCATCTTCTTGAACTAAAACCATTCCAATGGTGGAATGAGAAGCAGCGAGGTACAAAAAGTAATCCTTGTTGTAGTTGGGAGGATGCAATAATGGTGCATGGGTCAACGCGTGTTTAAGTGCATCAAAAGATTTCTGAGCTATCTCATCCCAAAAGAATGGAGTGTTCTGTTTCAACAACCTGGTAAAACCTTTAGTTATCTCGGCGTAGTTAGGAATGAATTGACGTAAAAATTTTGCTTTCCTTTGCAAATTTTGGAGTTGGTGAAGAGTCGAAGGCGGAGGTAATTTAACAATGGCTTCAACCTTCAAGGGATCGAAACGAATGCCGGCTTTTGAAACAACAAATCCTAGTAAGTGACCCATTTTTATATAGAAAACACATTTGTGTGGATTCAACCTAATTCGATAATGCCTACATCTCATAAAGATGGCTCGTAAATGAGTGAGATGATTGGCTCTACGTAATGAATGAGCAGGTAAATCATCAAGATAAGGCTGCACAATGTGTTTGATGTCGTGAAATGCGTAAGACATAGCCCTTTGAAAAGTTGCTCTGGCGTTCTTCAACCCAAAAGGTAATTTGCAATAAGCAAAGGTCCCCCATGGACAAATGAAAGCCATTTTTGGTTGATCAACAGGGAGTATGTTAATTTGATTGTAACCGGAAAATCCATCCATAAAGGAGAACATTTCACTGCCGGCACAATCATAAATTATTTGATTGAGATAGGGAGTTGGATAATTGTCCTTTGGACAGGCTCGATTAATATCCCTATAATCAATACATATTCGCATCGTTCCTTGCTTTTGTTAACAGGAACAATATTCGATACCCAATCCGTTAAAGGGATCAAATATATAAAACCTGCTTTAAGTAATTTCTCAACTTCAGATTTAATAGTAGCATCTTTTCTTGGGTGTATCTGATGCAAACGTTGCCGGCCGGGTTTAGCATCTGGGTAAGTTTTGATTTCATGGACAACAATTGATGGATTGATTCCTTGCATTTCTTCGTATGACCAGGCAAACACATTGTGGAATTCTTGAAATAGGGCTTTATAAGTTTGGATTTCTCCGTCTATACAAGAAACACCTATATGAATGTTTTCAATAACTCCGAGCTTCACTGAAATGTCAATAGGAATGGTTCGAGAAATGTTTCCCAAATTCAACTCAGAATCAGAATGTTTCAATGGATTCTGTGGTTCCTTGACATAATTAGTGGTAAAAATAGACAAGAAATCATTTTCAAAATGATCAAGCTCAGGTAAAAACGAAGATCGATGATGAAGATATTCCCATGGTAAATCATTAACAGATAAAATCTCACGAATCTGGTCATCATTATGAACCATTTCAGAAAAGGTTGTTGAATCTAAGCTTGAGATTGAAAGTGATTCCTCATTGACCACATTCATTGGATCGATTTCGGTTGAACTAGAGTCCGAAAACGACTGTACCGCCTGATATGCAACCTCAAATGGACTCAAGGGCATGGCATCACCAAATGGGTCCACCTCGGAATCGGAAGGAACGATCCAAGGATCATTAAGAACAATAATGTCTGATGAAATCATATGAATGGTTGCAAAATGAGGCGATACGTTTGGAGGAGGAAAGGAAAAAGTTCCGAGTAAACCAGAATCTTTGACTAATCCCACCCCAACATCCTTGTAAGGGATAGCTGTTTTACCGACATGTTGAATACTCTCAGAAGAGGCTGGGTCGGATGAAAAGTAAGTCAACTGATATATCGTAATGATATTTCCATTATAAGGTAACTTTATGAGCCGAAAGACTGATGAAACAACAACAGTCATCGCGTAAGACCAACTATGACCAAAGAGAAGGTTGTAATCTAGAGGGGCATCAACCACCTCCATGTCTAGATTAACAGTTTTACCTTCTACCCCTATAGGTAAATCCTGCAGAATGCCATAAGGATGAAACCCTCAGTCATCAAATGCCTTCAAAATCGTCGGGGATTGGTTAAGTGTCAGAGAACCAAGCGATTCCCAACACGAAATCGACATAATACACGTTGAAGCTCCCTCATCAATCACAGTCCAAAAGCAAGGACTGTTCTTGACTAACACTGGGATATGGAAAGCCATTTGATGAGGTAAGCGAGGTGTACTATTTTCTAAATCGAAGATTATAAGGTTGGAATCTTGGAGATCAATGGCTCTTATAGTAGAAAAAAGCAATTTACGCTGTGCTGGACATGATTGTAGCACTTCCAAAGCTGACATCGCTGAAGGGGATATAGCTAAATCTTCATCAATGTTATAGTTCTGAGCAGCTCTCACATGTGGATTGAAAGCTGAATTTCGAAGTATACCTTTAGCAGGCAGTTTGATTATTAAGTCTGGTTTAGGTTTCTCGATCTGTAGCGGATCAAAACTAGGAGGAATTGAAGTTGATGGTTTGAACTAGAAGATTCTGGTTCCTTACCACCAACAGGATTCTTACTGCCATAATCTTGCGATCGCGTTGCAATCTTGACATGGGACATCATCATAATTGGTTCTTCTAAGGCATTTGAGGAAGAACCTATCATCTTACCATCTTGAGTGGGAAACGGGTCCTTCAAGACAGTAGGCGTTTGAGAACCTTTGACGATTTTTGAAACCTCAGCTTAATGTGGACAATCTCTTGTAAAGTGCTCCTCATCACAGATCAGACAAGGATAGAGAGGTTTACATTTCTCGTCTGTAGATTCAGTTTTTTCTGGTTTCTCTTTTGCATTTTTTTTATTTTTCTTCTTCCCTTTCTTTTTACCGCCGGATTTGGATTTGGCCGTAGAAGATTCTACAACATGAATATCGGCAGGAACTTTAGCGGAAGCTTCTCCTGTCGGGGAATCTGGTAAAGTTATAATAGGAGAAGAATTCTTTGTAGATTTCTTCTTACTTTTGGTATTAACTGTACCAATCATACCATCAACAACATGAGACCTTGAAGGAGTTGCAGTTATTTGATTTTGCTTGGGAAGATCGGGGATTTTTTCGTGTAAAGTACCCGACTGCGTATAAACTAAGTCAAGGTACTGAGCTTGAGCAATTACTTGCTCCTTAGTAATGACTCCTGCCTTAGCTACATCCTCAGTGATTTTTGGTAATAAGGATTTAACAAACCATTCTGCCAAAATTTGATCCGGGATATAAACTTTCACTAAACGTCATCGACGTCACCATTCATGAATATGGTCTGAAATATATGTAGATGTTGTCTGTTTTAATGAAGTTAATAATTCCGTGCCATTGTCATATTTGACAGGCAACTGAAAATGAGTTAAGAATGAAGTAGCGAACTGACTAAAATTATAAAAAGAGCTTCGTGGCAACTCAATGTACCACTTAGCCCCGAGACCAATTAGAGTGCGTTGAAAAAGCCTTAAGCAAATTGAATCATCTATAATAGAATTTGATGCACACCAGAGGTGATAGGTTATCACATGGTTTGACTTGGGAATATCACTAGGAAACTTATTAGGCATTGGTGGCAAGTACAGAAGATAATTAATTAAATCATTCGTAAGGTGCGAAAAGTCGGGTAAATCCAAAGTTGCGATGAACGGTAACTGATGGTTAGGATCTCGAAAACTTTGGGACACAAGACCAGTTCCAGGAGGAGGATAACCAGGATAACCTAGAATTGGATTCACATTCAGAATATTATATCCTCCCAAAAAACCAGGATTAATCGGACCAAATTGGGGTGGTTGAGGTTGAGGTTGTTGATATGTATACCCAGGGTACGGTTGACATTGATAAATTGGGGTTTGCACAACAGGACCGTATTGATACTGTCCCTGGTATGGTTGATAAGTAAATTGAGGTTGACTTGTGACAACCGTACTTGGACCAGGTTTTCCTACAGGCATCTGAACCGAAGTCTGGATTGTAGGTCTAGACTGGGGTACATAGGTCTGAGGAGTTGATACAGGAATAGTAGAAACCGGAGCTGTTGATACTCCAGAAGTAGGTGGGGTAGATTGAACAGAAGCTGTAGTAGTTGTAGTAGTCGATTGAGGTGGAGTTCGAGGCGAACTACGCCCAGGCTGATGAATTACACTAGGTGTAGAGGTTTGAATAGTAGACTAGACGGGTTGTTGGGTTGAACCAGAAACCATAGGTTGTCCAGGTTGAGATGACAACTGCACATTGGGTTGCAAAATATCTTGAATTTGAGATGGATCCCACACCATATTCATTCCGAGGTAAGGGCCCATAACAGGTTGAGCATATTGAGGACCATAACCAGGTTGAGTGTAGGACTGATAATTTCCAGTTCCTTGAACAAAAGATGGACTAGAAGGTGGTTGGAAACCTTGAGATTGGTACTGACCTTGAGGTTGATAACCTTGAGGCGGGTACTGATACTAGGGTTGACCTTGAGGTATATATTGATACTGGGGTTGACCTTGAGGCACATACTGAGTCTGAGGTTTACCTTGAGGCATATATTGAGTTTGGGGTTGACCTTGAGGTAGGTACTGACCCTGAGGTATGTACTGACCTTGAGGTTTCCCCCCAGGTGGAATTTGACTGCCTTGAGGTTGCCCCCCAGGTGGCATTTGACTACCCTGAGGTTTCCCCCCAGGTGAGAACGAATTACCTTGAGGTTGCCCCCCAGGCGAATTCTGACTACCTTGAGGTTACGGATTTGGAATAGCACCAGACATCATAAGAATTTCTTCTACACTTAACGGTGGAGTTTCGTTATGACCAGTTGATACCCCATGTTTGATGGGTTGAGGAGACGCTCCTGAAAAAGTACCTTAAACTGACTAATACCTAGACGGTTTAGAAGGACCATCGTATAAAAATGTTTCCAGATTTTGAGAAAACATGGATGACCGGTTTGACATATTTGAAGGAGGATAATAACCTCTGGGTGTTGGATGAAAAGGAATACGAGGTGGTGAAGCAGCGAGACCCAGATTTTCTAAAAAGTTCGTTAAAGATACGTACCAAGCGTCACTTCGAAAAGGACTGTAAAAAATAGATTCATGCTCCCTAAGTTCTATAGTCGATTGATTTTCAAGGGGAGTTATATCCTCGTCCGGAATAATAAGTTCTTCAATAGAAATAAGTCCCGTTGGAAGATTCTGGGTAATGACACTTCCTACCCTGGGTGAACCAGGAGCACTAGAAACTGGAGAAGCAAATCCTGAGGATGGAGTAGCAGCAGGTTCAATTTCAGGTTCCTCAATGAGTTCACTAGTAGAAGAAAAACTACTAGTAAGCTCGGAAACTAAAAGCGGTTCAGAAATATATGCTGTTGCTGGAACGTGATAATCAGGATGAATAACCAAAGATGATTCTCCGCCTCTGGTGACCCAACTCTACTTTCACTAGGTGTGGCAAGAGCTTTTAGCCCTTCAAGCTGACTTGGCGTATATTCGGGAGGCTACCCCCGGAAGTCTACGGGATTGTCTCGATAATTCATCCACGATTAATTAATTAATTACTTCACACGAAAACAAAGAAAATCTCAAGAAAACCACCTAAAGTCTCTAAAGAACCAAACAATTGAATCACACACCTAACAATCTAAGAGTTCAAACCACACACAAACAATATTTTTCTGTACCAAAAACACTAGTTGGTGATGAAATCCAACGTCGCAGAATTCAATACAGAATGGCAGTTGGAACAGTTACCCCAACAACCTGCTTAATGAAACAGACTGGCACAAATTTCTCCACAAAACCGTCTCGAGTGAAGATAACCTTCCAGAGAGTACAAGTGGGTCTAGTCGACGTTTGTTCCAAGTATAGTGGGATCTTCCCTCCACCGTCACCTCAGGAAGAATCCTAAATATTATAGCCACTAAGGTTACCAACGGAAACAAATATACCTAGGGGAACAGTCTATGATCCGATACGCACGCAAGGGCAGAGTAACAAGATCAATCCCCTTGAAGGCTCCTTGACATAATCCAAGGTTTACCAACAAGTGACCCCAGGCTCCTCGAAAATGGTCAATCCGAGGTTTACCATTTTTAATACGTGAATATATTCTATCGTTCCCAATGAGGAAGGATTGATTACCTCACTGGTTTAGATATGATCTTGTGCTTCTCCTTTAAGAGGAGCTTTCCTAGAGCATAGATGTAACAATTGTATTTTCTTCCTACTGCAAGATCGACTACTTGTTTGTTTTAACTATCTTGGAGAGTTAATTACTCCCTACTCCAAGATACTAGCCTAAGCTATGTTGGTGAGTAAGATCCCTAGAAATAAAAAGATTGCTAGATGAATTTTAATTAAGTGTTAATTTTATTGGTTGTTTCTTAAGTCAAAAGGTATGGAGATGAAACTTTGTGGTGTGAAGACTCGACTCCAAAACATTAAAAAATGCACCTAAGATGATCAATTCTTTTCCTTTTCAATGAATCTCTAGCTAAAGGAAGAGTTGAGAATGCAATTCTTGAAAACAAAACTTTCCTTCAACATAAAAACGAAAAGAAAAAAATTTGTTTGTTTTTGTCTTTTTCAACACACTCAAATGAAGCTACTAATTATGCTCACGAAATAAATCCCTTTTTGTTTCGACACTCAAAACTAGAAAAACAATTTTTCAAAAGAGAAACTAAAATTTCAAGACAACACACTCAAAACTATGAAAAATATAATCTTGAGATCTAACTTATTAAAACCAATCGAAATAAAAGTTTCAAATTTTTTTTGAGGATGTTTTCCCTTAGTTATTCAGCAAACTAAGGATTAATTCGTTCAGCAAGACAAATCAACCAAAAACATCCAGCTATGTTTTTATAACAAATGAAATTCACAACTTGACCAAGTTCATTCAAAGTTTTGCAAAGAGAAACAAAATTGATTTCTCACCAAAGGAAGATCTCACAAACCAGTCAGACTTATCAAGAAGACAAAAGATTCCAGGGTGATCTAAGGTCTCTTAGGCTTCTAAGCTTCAAGTCACTACAAATACTGAGTGAAGACCAAACCAAGCATGCAAAAAATTCTAGAAATTCATTCAAAACACAACACTAATGGAACTCACTTATGAGAGACTTTTAACAGGATATATGTAGATCTAGGTACAGGATAAAAGTAAAAAAAAATATCTAAACTAAACTGGACGAAAATATTTCAAGATTTTCAAAAATTTTGACAGGGTCAGCAGGCCCCCAGTGAAACTAGGTGTGGTACCGCTCTGTGCAGTAAAGTAACAGTGCGGTCAGGTCCGCACTATAACTTAAACAGAACGTACGGTCCTCGTAATTTTTTTATAAAAACTAAAAATTAATCCAAGACTGACAAACTACCCAATCCCACACACATCAAGTAAAAACCAAAAACAAAAAATCAAGTTTCTCAGATCAAATATCAAGGAAAATTAAACAATCAAATCCCGTCCCCAGCGGAGTTGCCAATTTGTTAAGCGGATAAATCATTCTTGTAGACAAGACTGATCTCCCTAGTATCGATTGATATCTAGCAACAAGCAGGACAAGCAAATCTACTTTTCTATAAACATATTTCGATTCATTAATACAAACTAAGAGGTGTTTTAGACCCTACCTCAAGTCCAACGCTAGTTTGTGGCAGCCTTGCTCCAACAGCTTCAAAGAGTACCCTTTTAACCTGCAAACACAAACAAGCACACATCAAAGAACACCTGCATAGCTAATATAATAAATCATGTTCATCATAGTGATCAAGGAGTCTATGAAATAAACCATTAAACACAGCTTACTGAGAAAAATAAACTTGATTGTATTAACTTTGAGAAAGAAGAACTTTACAACCTTGGTGCCTTGATGTTGTACAAGCTCTTCCGAGGGTCCAAACTGGAATCTCCTCTACTTTGACAAGCCTCACTCTTTTCCAAATGAGATCAAAAGGTATGTGATCTTTCCTCTCAAAAGATCAATAAGGAAGACTAAGTTCCAACAGCACTTACTCTAAAAAATATTCAGCTTTCAACCTCCCAAGTAACCAGCCCAAAGCTTCATTTTATAGTGCAAGGGAAGTAGGTTACAGGTCCACCATTGAAGGGATAGATTCCTCCTTCAAGGGTATAAGCTCCTCACATCAAGGGGTTAGCTCCTTAAGGAATGGGATGCATGCACCCTCAAGGAGCAAACTTGCCAGCGCAAGATTCCCTCTAGAAGCTTCCAAAATTGACTCAAAGTGAGTTTTTAAGAATAAACTTGCGCCTTTTTAATTTTTACAGGGGTTCGCACCCATACATGCAGATACAAAGCGGCCAGGTGCGCAGGGGACATGACTAGTGAGTGCGGCACCGTAGGTAATGCTAAGAGAAAGTGCGAAACCAGAGTTTTAGAGATTTTTAAGGACTTTCTCTCATTTTCAAAGCTTGATATGCAGAGCTGAGGTTTAAGACTTGCAAAGCAGGAATGTATGAGTGGTGATAGACTCATATTGATTGTAGAAAGTCATGGTGACAATTTTTCATGTAACAAGAGAGGTACACCAAAAAATTTCAAAAAGATACCGATCTGTCAAAAGTTGTGAACTGATGCTCAAAAGCCTTATTATCATTGATGCCTCTATTTTCTTCATTTTTCCTTCAATTTACCTCTCATGTAAACATGTGTCTCTTCAACTTACTTTTCTCATATTTTCCTTTATTTCATATATAAAATGTCAATTATTTCCACTTTCCTTTGCCAATGCCTTTGCCAATTTCCATAGCCATTAATTAATCACAAGTGACAACCATCACTATGTTTTACCCAACATTTAGCTTGGAATATGTGTCCTATGACCTTGGTCTTATATTTTATATAGATGAAAATCATCCAGGGGTTGTTACATCTTGAAGGACCACATAATTACATATGTACTAATTGTAATGGCTTGGCTGATAAGTTCTCCTTGGGCTCGAATGGTACTCAAACTTGTTTACCAATCTTGAAGGACTTTCAAATATAATTTTTAGGCTTTGAAATCTTTGGTAGATCTCTAAAAAAATTCTTCTTTCACAATTTTACAATCTAATCAAATTTTAGGTGTCCTTATCTTCGATGCCACAACCAACTCTCATCAATATTTGACAAACAACACCCCTCAACCATATTTTTCAAGACATGGAAATTATTGTCTGTTGTTACAACTTCAACTATTATTTCTCTAGTGCTTGAAAAATTTATTTGATAATTTTTAGCTTTGAATAACATATGATAGACTTGGTAACACATTTGAGACACACTAAGTAAATTATGGTTCAATCCATCAACAAACAACACATTCTTGGCTTTAACCTCTTCCATTTTCTAGAATGACAACTCCTTTACCAACGATCTTACCAAGTGCATTATTTCCAAAGGTCAATTTTCCTTAATCAACTGGTTTCCATGACAAAAACTTACTTTTGTCTGCTAACATGTGCCTAGAACAACCATTTTCAACATACCAATGGATTCCTTCATTCTGAGCATATAGAACAATATTACAGTTCTCTATATTTTCATTTTCCTTCTAGACTCTGTATTCTTGGCTTGTTTTCTTGATTATTGGATAGGCCTTTTATTTCTAAGTTCACAATCAACTACTCTCTGCCCAAAATTCTCACAGACATAACATTGAATCAAATTATTCAAAGGAGAGAATGGATTGTTTTATCTGTGTTTACTCATCCTCCATCTGATAGATTGATTATTTGGATGATAAATTCTTATTTGTGGCCTAAGCTATTTAAATGACAGTTCACGCTACAGTTTTCTACCTTGTGCCCATAATTCATACAAGTAGAACAATAACCTAGAAAAATTCCTTCATACCTTGGAGAAAATTGATTTTTCAAGATTTGATGAGCTACATTGTTTGGGTTTTTCTTAATCGAATTCCTCCTATTGTTTTACATCACTTGATTTTCCCTTGGTTGTATATTACACTGCGTGGTCCCTTTTCCTCTCAGCTGTTGCGTTAGATCTCCTTTTGTTGTTGTCTTGTCTCCAATTTTGGCTGCATGCACAACCGTAATTGCTTTATTTCCCTTCAAATTAGTTGGACAACTTGACTTGGTTTCAAATTCAAGACTTTCTTTTCTATTTGAAATCCTTTATGCATCAAGGATCTCATTCAAACTTTTAGTCCCTTTTTCAAATTTCTTATTGAATCTTAGCTGAGTTTTTTCCTTTTCTTTCTCTTTCCCTAGAAAAATAATTTCTCCTTTAAGCCTTTCACAAGCTTGAGTTTTCTCACAAAGATACCGATTTAGAGTTTCTTGAATGTTCTTACCTTCTTCAATTTGCAGGAGCAGAGATTCTGTAGATTCAACTGTTTCCTGAATAAACAATTATTTCCAAGTTTTATTTTTCTTCCTTAGCCTTTGTATCCCTTCAAGAGCACTAACCGTCTCCCCTTCTAAGTCAATTTAAACCTTTTCTTCATCAGAATCAATAGATTCTACTTCTAGGTTGTCTATGGCCATGAGAATAAATTCTTTTGAGCTTTCATAGTCCCTGTCCTCATCTAATGGTTGCCTACTCTCACTTTCAGAGGAGATGGCATCTTGGGTGTGGAGACTCTTCTTCTTAGCCTTCTTTCTATCCGTTTCTATTTTTCTAAACTTCTCTCTAGGATCATATTCTTCATTCTTATTTTTAGGACACTTGGAAGCATAGTGATAGTACAACAAATCCTTGTGATTAGCTCCCTTTTTTTCTTCCAAGGACTATTTTAATATATTTTTCTCTATTTTTTTTTATATTTTTTTTATTTTTTTTTTATTATTTTTTTTTTTTATTTTTTTTTAATTTTTGCGCTATTATTCAAGATGGCACTATTTTTGTCATTGTTTTTGCTGACCAAAACATTAGGTGCTAATATTAAATAGTGTCAGATTTAGCATTAGATTTAACACTGAATTTAGCTCCCTTTCTAGCGCCAGAAATAACGCCAAAAATAGCTCCAGATGTGCCTACATCATTAATTAATTGAGGTGTTCGGGATTAAGTGGATAAGGGTTTTGAGGATTATGGGATTTAGGGATTTACGGTATAGGGATTAAGGGTTAAGGGATTAGGGGTTAGGGTTTAATGGATTTAAGTCAAGAGCTAAGGGATTTGGTGCTTATGGGTTAGGTATTTTAATGGTTAATGGCTTATGGATTATGGGATAAGGGATCAATGTTTAAGTCCTTAGGGTATAGTGGTTTATGGACTATTTTTTACTTGGGGGGCGAGATTTAGATATGCATATTATCATGATTATAATGTGCATTAAGCACTTCTCAACTTATATTGTAGTGATCTGATATGTGAGAAGTATCCATTTGTCACCAAATTTAATACATCCACAACATAAGTTAAATATTCACCAGATTAATGAATCTTGATGAGTAGATATTCCATGTGGCACCTTTAAAAAATTGAAATTTCTTCAATTTTGCCTCCTCAACTCCAAATTTTCCAGCCTAGGAAGTAGAGTCTCATCATTGAAAACCTCAATGCGTAGATAATATGAAGTTTCCATAATCATAAACCTCATCTTAACCTTGAACACGACTCCACAAGATGTACAACCAAGTCTTGCCATGATAAGAGCATCAGAATGAAATTTTTTCCCTAATACAAGGTTGTGCTTAGGACTGGACACTCACATATTAGATGGAAAAATAATCTACCCAGACGTGGAATGTTGTCACTATGATTGTCTAAGATTCAATCAAGCCTCGACACCCCTTGAGACTATAACTCCTATAATTGGCTCCCACATAAGCCTTCCCATGAGATTTATATTAAATACTTGATAAAAATTATACTCCACACAAACCACCTTATTTACAAGTTAATATTACAAATTAATAAATCACATGTAAAAAAAATGTAAAATTTTTTAAAAGATGAAATATTAAAATTTTGAAAGAACACATAATTATATGAGATAGGTTTTGCACTGTTTAAAAAAAAGTGACATATAACTTTCCCAAATATTCATCCACGACCAATGTAGAAGCCCGAGAAAGTGCATTTTTAGGGAGAAAGAGCTTGAGTATTTGGCGCCATTCTGGTTAAATTCAAACTACCTTTGAATAAACGTTGAATTTGTGCATTGGAATTTTTTTATCATTCATTATTCCAATGGATGATGTCCTAAATGATTTCAACACCTTTGTATTTTTTTGTCTGGTTTTCTTCTTGGAAGCAACCTTTCTTTCTGGTGTTTCTAGCAATATGGTGGAGCCCCTCGATGCAAGAATATTAGAAATGGGTTTCTTTAGCAAAAGATTTAGTAGTGGAGAGGATTTATGTGTCTTAGCTCTGTGTTTTCTATTGGGGTTTGAAATGGAAGTGGGGACTAATTTTATAATTGGAGGCAAGAGTGGTTGGAGCATACCCACTGGCTCTAAATGTGAGATCTTCAATCAGTGGGCTGAGAGGCTAAAAAAAAAACATCTCAATATCTGGAGACCTAACGAATTCAATTGAAACCTAAAATCAACATATTTAATCCAATGCCTGAGCCAAATTCATTATCCAACCACCATTGATACCATACTGGTTAACCTTCTGAACTAGATGTGTGTTTTTTTTTCTATCTGGGGTTTCTATTCATGGAGATCATGAGAGAGGTTATACCTGCATTCCTAGATGAGAGTAAAGGCCAATCTTCTCCCCAGTATCTTATATCACATCTTCTATCAGAGAATTGCATGTAAGTGATGATCGCCCCCTCTTTTTTTCTGAGCGAATTTGGGTCTTATATGAAATTTGGTAAGATTATGCTTGCCATATATGAAGGTCTGAGATAGAAGTATTTGTGCATTTGATGATTTACTGTAGTGGGAATGGGGATTTTTTCCACATTTTTCCCATTTTTTCTTTCTTGTGGTATTATTCAAAAGGATTTTGTTCGATGTGTTATTGAGATTAACAACTCCATTTTAATGGAATCAATATTTCTATCACAGTAATCTCATTTATTATATTACCTTTTTTATATATACCAAAGTTAGTTGGATGATCTATCTGTCTATGATTAGGGCTTCACATTACATACTTGTATTTGTTTCAAACCATAGTAGTTGTAGAGCCTTTGTCCGTGAGAGAGGGAAGGTTTTTGAGTTCAGGAACTTGGTTTTCCTCCACCATCAAAAGGAAATATCATCTCCTACCAACCAAATTGGGTGTGACATTAATATGATACTTTATCCTTTTAATAGGATAATTATATCATATGATTGATGTGCCAGATGATTTTGTTTACATTTGTTTTGATATATGTACTATAAGGTTAAAATCTTTTTCATTAAAGCCTTCAATAACACCATCTATGGATTTGCACATTTTGGAAACCAAAACCAGTATGAAGTGTCAATTATTACTATCATTAACAAGTTTGTATTTTCTTCTCTACTTCATATTTTTCTAGTTTATATGGTCTTATGTTTTAGGCACCTGTACGAAGTAATAAAATTGCTGGATCATTTTATAAAGACAATAAATATGCTTAACTGAATCCAAACTTCCTTGGGTGTGATGAGAAAGATTTGGGTATACAAGAATGGTTGGAATCGAATGGTCACTAGTACATTGTGACAGGTGACAAGGAAGATCATGACTGTGCTAAGTTGGGTCATGCAATGATTTGTTTTGTTACGTAGTTAGCATTTCTGAAAAATAAAATCAACATATTTTTGAAGTTTTTAATTTAAAATGACCATATGCGTAGAAGTAAATAAAGGGGATAACTTAAAATTATTTGTAGGTTAATAAAATAGATGAGAGAAGTGTCACCAGGATGATGAATTGAACCCGCCATTATTCGAGTTTGAGACGAGTTAGGAAAATTAGTTTTTCAAGCTTGTATGAGTCAAACTTGGTTGCTGATAGAGATTGATTTTCCAACTTTTCCAAATCAAACCTATTTGTTGACATAAATTGATTGTCAATGTGAGTTTGACTTCTGAGTATGAGTATGACTTAGTTGACTAAACCAAAATTGTTTAATAAGGTTTTTAAAAACGCTCATCCAACCCAATTTAGGTCATTTTTACCTCTGTTGGGTTGACTTGTGTGAAAATACTAAAATGAGGTCATTTTGTCTCGCCCATGGCACTCACTAATGATTATATTTTTTGTAAAAATATGCGTACATCTTATATTTTTGTACTCGCTAATTATTTTCTAAGTTTTTCCCTATTCGAGTTAGACACTTAGCTCTCTTGCCTCCCCGCATTTTTCTTGATTCTGAGTTTGGTAACACATGAAGGGAGTTGTGCTAAACTTGATCTCGCTAAATTTTAGAAGCTCAAATTCCATATTTATTTATTCTTCCACTTATGCCATTAGGTTATATATTCTTTGTGTTGGCGAAGTGAAATGGAATTTAAATTCCCTACTAGGCTACTTGTACCATGTTGTCGAAGTGGCCACGTGAAACTTGAAATCATGATAAATGATTTTAAATTGTGATTTATTATATTTTAACACTATATTTCTAGGACACACTTATCAATCTATTACATAATATTATAGTAGACACACCCTCGTGCATGTTTGAAGAGTTTGCTTCATCCAAATCTTTGTTTTGGTGGATAAGAAGTCTGCAAGACAGGCCTGCTATAGGTCCCTTATTTGGGCTACATGTTCCTTTATCACAATAAGGAAACAACCCCTAAATTTTGGATCTGATATGTTGTTGTTATAGATCTGATTTGGTGCCAACAAATATGCTAACTACCTTCAAGTTTTGCCTTAAAATTTTGGAAAGATTGTGAAAATAGAAAAAATTTAAATCTCGCGAATTCAGGAAGAATAGGCTTTACAAATCCATTCAAATATTCCAAACCATGACAGTAGTTGAAAAAATGAAAGAGGGTTTTGTAAATAAGCCCATTACAGACAAAATCCTCTTTCATATTTGAAAAAATGATTTTCAGCTTCTCGAAAACCACACCCAAATTTAATGACTAAAACAAGAAATCATTTAATATTTGAATTTGGAAAAACAAGCTGCAAATATTCCTTCCTATCTCCAAAACCGTGATAGATATGTAAAAACTAAGAGAGGTTTTTTTAAATGAGCCTATTACCAAAAAGAAATGTTTTTCAAAATTCATTTCCATTTTTTTGGAGACTCCACTTGAAGATAGTAACTAAAACATAGAAAAAACAACGTCCTATAGAAAATACAAATGTCAACAAAATATAGATCATTGTTTGCATCATATTTCCTGAAAGTGTCTTATAAGAAATAATGAAAATGATATGGATTGAAGGGAACTCTTTACTCTTCAATTTTGTTTGGATTCTCCCCTATACCAGGTTATTTATATATTCAAATTTCATCACACAACTTTTCTTACCTGAATCTATGCAACTCATATTGAGCCACTATCACAACCAAGTGTTGAAAGAAATTATCAAACTCGCTCAACATCACCTTGCATGTAGGTGTATGATTTCCTTGTGTGAAATTTACTTTTTAGTATATGATTAAATCTGGCTATTGTTTCTTTTTGAAGTTTGCAACTATGAGCAAGATGAGTAGTGCCTTTTATAACATCTTTGCTTGTCTAGACATAGTATTCATGTTTAAGAGTTCATAGATGCTTCATTTTTAACATATCCACCATGGCATTCTATAAGGAAACATCACATTCATATTTTCCGTCAAATACTTCTCGTGCATTTTCAAAACTTTCGGACTTTACATACATTTCAACGATTGCATTTCCAACAAGGCTATATTAATCAAACCCACTTTGGATAACAAAAGAATGGACCTACATTTCAATTGCTAGGTTGGGACATGCTTTAAGAACACTAGAAAAAATGAATGTATCTAGGTTCATGACTGCAAATTGCATTTGTAAAAACAACATCAGGGATTCCTTACCATCTCCATTCTATGCGAATCCTAAAATGCTAGCAGCCCATGAAATATATCTCCTTCAATGATTGTTCTAGAATTATGTGTGCATTTGGAATTTAAGAACACTTTGAATGTATCCCTATAAATGAATTATTCACCAATACGTCAGAGTCAAACCCCTTTTATTTTTATGTTGCATGGATATCTTTTCCTTGCTGCAAGGATTCTAGGTGAGCACATGTTGGAAGGACACTTGTAACTATTACCACATCTAACTTTGTACCACATAGTTCCATTGGAGAAAAAAGTTTCACTGCCTTACTAACACATCCATCTTGTAGAGGTGGTGGTTGACCACATGCCCTCAAGGTGCAAGAAAATGTACAATTGTCCAACTTCCTACATACCAATTGCATTTGGTTATGGAGTGATGGAAGCTCATGATACAACCCACTCATTGTACTCACTTTGATCATTGTAATCCATAGTAATCTATCTCGTCCAGTGTCTTGTCAAACAATTGGCCTGCAGAAGGAGAAATTCTCGCACTTGGCATACATACTCATAGATTGGTTTACATAAAATGTTATTTATTGGAATTTGAGCATTTGGGTATGAAATTTTTTCCAAACTTATAAAGATTACAAATTTGAAAGAACTTCAAATATTTTTAATTGTTGAATGCGCCATTGTTATTTATTGACATATTGAGGGCATGACCATTTGAATTTGTGTGTTTTCTTGCTTACCAAATTAAAGATGATTTTTTACACCAATTACAATGATGAGACAACCATTAGATTAACCATGAGATAGATACTACAAACACCATGTTAAACACTTCACTATCCACATGAAAAAAGAACCATAGTGGCTTGGCCTTGACCCACTTATAGGTGCATTGAAAAAGGTATTGATAGAGCTTTGAACTTTTCTCTTATAAATCCTCAATAATAATAGTGGTAAATATAATGTTCTGATTTAACCTTTACAAATTAGTTTCGTTATTTTTTTTTAATTGCTAGATTATATAAGACCAAATTTGACTTGGAATATCCACTTTTTACCCATCTCTCATTTATAATATTTGAACTAAAAATGAACCTTTTGATTTCTCTTAAAGACATACTTTGCTTCCCATGAGAATATTGTTTGAAGAATGCTTTAACAATAACTTATCTTAACTTCATGATGGTGGCACAATTCACTTTCAACTATGGACTCTTCCCAACCTATGGATACCAATTTTTTTTGGGCGTGTCTTGTTTCGTTGCCTCTATTACAGAGTTGGTTAAATTTGTTTTTGATAGACCATGGTGCATATGATCTTCCTTGCATATTGGAACATGCTCTTGGTGGCTTTGATATACCTATGGCCTTGGATTTTTATCACCAAAGTAAACTCACCCTCCTTAGTCTCCAACATGGATTCATATTCCAACAGGACACCGTTATCATTCCAACGATGAAATTGACTCAAAGTCAATCATGTTGCAAACCCGACACTGCAAACCATGTTTCAAAGATATTCTTGTGCACCACACATGGATTCTTACATTTATGTGGGTATACACATGAGCATATCTACCCTCATATCCATATTCAATTTTCACTCTTATTAGTGGGAAAATTATGCATGTCATTCTTGATTCTTGCATAACAAATCAATGTCATGAATGATTGCTCGTTGCATCACAGATGCATGGGTGTGGATTTTTGTTGCACAGATTTCTGTGATACTTGGGAGACCACTATAAAATCAACACACAAGTTTATCTATGACTCATGTGCAATAGTGAAATAGAGTGTCAGGGAGGCATAATTAAGAGGAGTAAAGGTCAAATGCACAGTGAAGGCATGCATGCACCAATATTAATTTATTTCCAGTTTTACCACCTTAAAATTTCTATTGTTTAAGACTTAGAAAACTGTAGTTTAGTTCAGTTCTTGTTTCATATCACTTGAATTTTTTATTTGTTATTCTATTTTGATTTGATTTTCTAGTTGTAGGAAAGAGAAATAATTCAAATAGATAGGGCACCGATCCCAAAACAAACATTGAACCATCAAGTGCACTTGTTACTGGGAAGATGAATGGAAGTGGCCACTAGCTATTACTTAGAACATCAACTAGATATGATAGTGGTCTATTACTCCAAAGCTTAATATAGTCTAAAGTTTGCAACAATTTGTAGAGAGCTTACTTTAGAGACAAAGTTCCTAAAGTCCCAGTTGAGGGTTGGCCATAAAGATTCCATGGTCATAGTATAAATAAAGAGATATGACAAAAAATAACAACAAGGTGGTGGGATAACATCCATGTGAAACAAAATTTCTTTGTGAAATTCAATTAAAACTCAGTGATCATGTTTTGAATTCATCAGCCTGTGACACTACCTGTATGTTTTCCAAGTTTACGTGAACCCGTTGCTCTTAGAAATTTTGTATTTGATTTTAATTCATATATAATGTACTTTTACCAATATGGTTACTACTACCATGCTGTTCTTATTCTTCAAAATAATCAATATGTTGACATTCATTTTCAGTGTCAAGGGCTGCTAAAAGATGAGAAACATAAAGAGAATTATCCTTCAATTTCTCATAGAAAAACGCAACTAAAAAAAGAAGAAGGTAGTTTCTCCATATGCTGGAAAATTTTTGAAAGTTTTAAGGCACTTCCCTTCATCTACAATCATTGCTCCCAAATTAAGGCATTTCAAGGAGCCCAAATCCATGGTCACAACATCATAGGTTGATAAGACAATCTACACTAGCATATATCCACAAAACCCTAAATGATGGAACACATGTTGATTCTTTACTCTTGGACATCAAATATTTCATGGAACCATCCTCCTTTCTTGGGTATAGATCTTGTTATAAGTTATAAAAAACTTTGTAGATGGATATATGCTAGCATGGTCACCTATCCTATGGATCTACTCGTTGGCACACCTATTGAGTTTTGTTACAAATTTGAGGGGGTGATTGGAGAGTTTGGAGTAGGAAGTTGTAGTTACTGGAGTTTTTTAGCGTATGGTTATAAATTATCATTTTTACTCATACTATTGTGGAGAATTCCTCTTGAAGAAGATTCATGTTGACCCTTAGAGCACTCTTACATGGTAAAGGAAACATGAAAAGAGTGCAACCTTCCTAGAAGGGATGTCTTTCACTTATACATAGACATGGAATAACTTCCATCTGCTTCATGTTTGCTATTTAGGGTTTGACTTGTCTACTAGAAGTTGATTATTAGAGTAGCATATGTTTAGGAGTTGGTTAGGAGGATTCCTTGTCTTAGAATATCTTTGTATTTATTATTGTTAAATGCCATTATGTGTTTTATTTCTTAATTAATATTAGCCACAACTTACATGTTGTTGTCCTAGACACACGCTTCAATGTTTGAAGAGTTTGCTTCATCCAAACTTCTGTTTTGGTAGATAAGAAGTATGCAAGATAGCACTGCTATAGGGTTTTTATTTGGGCTACATGTTTCCTTATCACAATGAGGAAATAAAAGTGAATTTTGGATTTGATCTGTTGTTGATATGGATCTGATTTGGTGATAATAATATGTCAACTTCCCTTCAATTGATTCCTTAAAATCTAGGCAAGATTGTAAAAGTAGAAAAAATTAAATCTGGAAAATTCTTGAAAAATACACTCTAAAGAGAGATTCTAATATTCCAAACCATGATATCAGTTGTAAAAATGAAAGAGGTTTTTGTAAATCAGTTTGTTTCCAACAAAATCCTCTTTTGTGTTTTAAAAATTCATTTTCAGCTTC
This sequence comes from Pinus taeda, assembly GCA_000404065.3. Taxonomy (NCBI): domain Eukaryota; kingdom Viridiplantae; phylum Streptophyta; class Pinopsida; order Pinales; family Pinaceae; genus Pinus; species Pinus taeda. The sequence continues at coordinate 44,659 of APFE030641936.1, read as the reverse complement.
TTGAAAACGTGCTCAAAGTTAATGACTAAAACTGGAAATCATTTAATATTTAAATATGGAAAAATGGATTGCAAAGATTCCTTTGTATATCCTAAATTGTGATAGTTGTGTAAAAAATTAGAGAGGTTTTATTAAATGAGCCGATTCCCAACAAAAGGTATTTTGGTTTTCAAAAATTCATTTCCAGTGCTTCGGAAAGTCCACTCTAAGACAATAACTAAAATAGGGTAAAAACAAAGTGCTATAGGAAATTTCTGGTAGCATTTTTCTCTGTCACTTCACTTTTGTTGGCCACTCCTTGGTCGTAAAAATATAAAATTTTTATATGAAAAGTGGAAGCATAAAAAAAATATATTCCCTCTCGCATTCATCATGCCCTACTTCAAATTCGGTCTTCAGTACTCTTTGTTGGTAGTTTTAATTTGACTGATTGAAATCATTATAGCTTATGGCTTTTATTTTGGCAGTTCTACGTGTCAAATGATACATCTCACATGTTTTTTGCTGATTTGGAAGTGCCTCCCTTATCATCTTACATATCATTCATTTTTTTCTATTTTGATAGCACCTTCATCTTTTATAGTGTTAGAATTGACACTACCAAATTAAAAGGAAATGTTCATAAAAAATTGGTAGAACCTAGACTTTACGACCCCAATTGAGTTGACCTCAAAACTTTAAATGTGATAACATGTACTATACCATTCTATAGAAACAAATAAATATTCCTCTCATGTTTTGGAACATTGGCCTTCTTGACTGGTGCTTGCATATTCTTCTCATCATAGATTTTTTTTTTTTTTTCAAATTTTTCTTATGGCCCACTTCTCCACAATAAGGATGCTTAGAATTCTTAGTGATCACTTAAGTCATCAGTCTCGCTACCATCATGATTCTTAAAAATCTTGCCTTGGCCTTGAAGTTCCTCACAAAAGCCATTTTTGAACCTTCATTCCCACTGCTATTTCAAAAATGTTTTTCCAATTGTCTTGTTGTTAGAGTTTAGTGCTCAAATCATAAAACTTAAACTCAACATATGTAAGATTATTATTAAGGGTTTCAATAAAATAATAGAATGTGGTTATTAAACTCTTGAGAGTGATTACTGCCATATATTCTTCCATTTTATGTCCCACGACATTCCACTATTCTCCAAGGACTTTTGTCTTCAACAAATGACGCTGTAAAGATGCACTTTCATCCATTTTGCTTTAAAAAAATAATTTTTTAAAGGAGAGGGCTCTATCTTTCTTTAAAGTTTCATGTCAATCATTCAATTGCTTCCAAATATCTGTAGTATCATCTTTGGCCTACAATTTGGCGAGGATTTCATTGAGACTCAAAACTTTACAAACATCACTGTTTTTTTATGTTGCCCATCACAATTGGTTTGATTATTTCAGATAGTTGTTGGTCATGTTTCTTTACCTAACACAAGTTGATCCAAATGCCTGTGCTAAAAAATGGTAAACTTTTGCTTATCCTTTTACACCGTGTTAGACAAACTAACCATTAGATCACAATAATTGAACCTATATGTTGCTAAAAATAAAACGTGTCACTCAAATAGAGACTTGTAGTCAAGGAAATTGTGTTTTGACCCATAGTTAAATATTGTTTCAGAGAATATATTGTGGAGGGTCTAAAATGGAACTTAACTGAAATTTTTGGTAGGACATTAAAAAATATTGGAAAAATAATGGAAAGGATATCAGAGATCCACAACAGGTCTTCCTAGAATTTATATGGAGCTTTGATATCCTTTCCCTGTCTTTTGCATTGTCAATCAATTTGGCAGTCCTTCTAAAAAATTCAGCACTACTATGCTTCCAATTGATTTGGCATCAGTTTCTCAAACCACTTATTCTGCTGCGCTGTCCAAATATTTGGTAGCGCATCTTTCAAGATCACTATGTTCTTACATTGTCCAAGGAATTGGTAGTGCCTTTTACAAACTTTTGATCTCTTGCATTGCCAGATAATTTGGTAGAACTCTCTTAAAATCGATGCCCTTCTAAAATTGATTCTCAGCCTTCCATCAATGGAATTTGATAACCAATTCAAATGCATCCACTTGAATGGTGTTGATCGCACTGTTGGATTTAGAGACGTCTAATTACAATAATTAGGTTGGACATGCGTGCATTATGATTATGATATCAAATACTGTCAGCAAGATTACATTTATGTAATGATTAAATATGCCAAATAATGTGATTAATTAAGTTATGGCATTAAATGTATTTAAATAAGGATTTGGATACAAATACATATAGAATAATGTTAATCAATTATAATTGTTAATGGACCGATTATAATTGATTGAAATAATAGCAGTAATAAATATGGACAGCCAAATTTCGGCTGCCTTAGGATTGGGGCTGAAATTTAGCTGTCAATTGACAGCCAAATTTCCGCTGCCATAGGATTGAGACTGCTATAAAAGGGTTGAGTCTCGAAGGCTTGCAATCACTCAAGAAAATAGTCTGCTCCATTGAAGACTTGATACTCTATCAAGGATAGCCAGAGAAAAGGATTGCAAGCTCTTGGAAGGATTCAAGAGCCAATAACTCAAGTCAAGACCAGGAGCTTTAGAAGATGGAAAGTAAGTTCCGCTGTGCATTATTTTCAATTTCTTACAAAGGAGTAGATCTTGGTTAGGGTTTAAAGTAATTAAGAAAACCCTCAAAATAAATCTATCAATTGGTATCGGAGCACCCTTATGTAAGAATTGCAGTTTGATTTGGTTTTAATTGCTTTCTATTTTTCATATCGAATTTAATTGTTGCAGAAAGAATTGTTAAAATTTTGCTTTAATCATTTTTTTTGCTTGAAACTGTAAATTGCCGACGGTTTTGAAGTTTAAATGAATGCAAGAATTCCTTATTGCTGTCTGGTGCAGACAAGAAATAACTATATGATACAGACAACGCCTCTCAGATTAATCTAAATTATCGTATACTTCATCTGAAATTCGTTTTCCTGGTTTTCGCAAGAAGAAATTAACGTAAATATGATATCTGTCAAGAAAACTGTAGACATAATGCAAATGTCCAAAACGCTTTAAGCACAGATTAAAAAGAAAAAGGCGTGTGCCTATAGGAAAGTCTAGACAACACGAAATTCTGAAGGCCATTATTCCACATTTGCCCAAATTTTTTTTTCAAATTTTTTAGAAAAGAGATTCACTAATACAATATGAATATTCGTCCAAATGTCTACGGAATAAATTTTTATTTTATTTTAAATGAGTCACATTTTCTGTAAGATAGGTAAGATCCTTGTATTTTCACAAATTTTATGCAAGTTTGACCAAATCTTATAGTTGGGATTTTTAAAAATTACGAAGATTCACAAAGGTTCCTTCATTGCAAGAATAATTCAATACTGCTTACCAGGTTGGTTGAACTCGAATAAATTTGTAACAAACAAAAGAGGATATTAGACCTCCATATGAAATTGGCGCTGATGTTCTGAGTATTAATGTCGTAGTAGATCCCAGTTCCAGATCAAGAGAAACAGATTTTTTATTTATTTCTTGATTTGGGCAAGCGAAGGAGAGTGTAACTGATTTTTTACAAAGTTTATTGTTTAGAGTCTAGACCTGCATACTTTTAGAAGTTTGCAGATACTATTGTTTAGTATCTTATTATATTTAATATGATTTTGAATTTAAGGTTCTAGTTGAGTATTAAGGAGGGAGCCGTGAGATCTGTGCAAAGACCTTTAAATTTCTTTATTACTTGGAAAAGCAAGTTCAGAGTCACAGACAAAGGCCCAGGGGCAGATCATCAAGATAACTCACACTCCTGGATTAAAGATGATGATTACATATTTGAAAGTGTACTTTGTGTAATCTCATTTCCACATTCTGGAATGATTGGCAACTGTCCATAACTTTCAATGTACATAAACCATACTAGAATATCAACAGAGGCTGAAGGCTGAGACTTGATTTGGCAAACTCAAAGTGGGGATTGAAATCCACAAAACCCACATTGTATTATCAACAAAATAAGAAATTTGAAATTATTGATAAAGTGACATTAGATAGAAAAACCATCGTCAGGTTTCAAGGCCTTCTTCGATATTTAACGAGTATACTAAGACAACACTAAGTTGATATATTAAAAATATTCCATGAAAATCCTACACTTTATTTGACACTTATCTTCAGCAAATCTGTACTAGTACCTACTTCTCGTTCCAGCGCCAAAAGAAAAAAAAATGGCCAATACTTACGCAGGATTTTTTTATAGTTCTGTGAGTACTCCAGAGTTGACTCTGCTCTCTGATTTGTCAAGATGAGTTAAAAATCTGACAAAACTCCTGTTCAAAGTTGGTCAAGCTCTGTTTTCAGCAATAAGTTTGTTGAGTTTTTTTTTTCTTGTTTTATGTTCCCTGATTTTTTAATAAATTGAATTTCAAAATATTTAGTTTATAGGACGGAAATTTATCACAATGATGCTAATCATGGCAACCATAAAATTATTTAGTATTCTCTAAATAAATTATTGAAGCATTTCTAAAAGGTAATCATTGTAGAAATTGCTAAAGTTTTACTAATTTTGGAATCTAACTAAAGGCGTTTTTTAAGTATACATGTGTTGTTTTTCGCATGAGTCAAGCATTGATGTTCGCAAACGAACTGCTCTCTGTAAGACGATTGCAAGGATGACTCATGACAAGTTGAAATGACGTGCTGGCAATGGACGTGGGTGTTAGCTTTCCCAAAGGAGGGTTGGCGCCTGCTAAGTTGTTTGGTGCATTAGGGTAGTGTATGAAAATTAGTTGCAACACACATGGAGTAGCGATGGTCGTTAGTTCATGGATATGTTAGTCTGACCCAAAGGTAGATTGACAAAAGGGTTGCATGTTTGTACTTTATTCACTACACCAAAGTGCCTGAAGGTAATGATTGCACCCAAAGGTGTTTCATTATTGAATGGTGTTTTGGCTAAAGTTTTAATGGAGCAAATAGTTTTTACACATGCCTTTAGATAGATTTTAGAATTATGATTAAGGATCAAATCGTGATGCAACGTATCTAAATTATTTCCTTGTTCGTGAATTTTTTTTTTCAGATCTAAACATAATGTCAAGTCTAAGTCAGATTAAGCCCCTCACGAGGAAAAATTTCAAACAGTGGGAGGAAAAGCTGAAATTAGTCTTAGGGATCATGCAATTGGACACAGCACTGAGATCTGATCGCCCCAAGCCTAATAAAGAGAGTGAGGAAACTCCTCAAGAGAAGGCTAACATTGCTAGATGGGAGCATTTAGATCGCATGTGCATAATGGTGATGAAGCAAACGATCCATGAGACTTTTCGAGGCATCATACCTGATATAGAGACAAGCGCTATTAAATACCTTAAGGCCCTTGAAGAAAAATTCACAAAGAGTAAAAAGACTGAAGTTAGTACACTCTTTGTGAAGTTGGCAACAATTAAATACAAGGGAAAAGAAGGGGTTAGAGAGCATGTTATTGAGATGACAAGACTGCAACGTGCCTTAAAAGGGCATAATTATGACATCTCTGATGAGGTTCTCATTGAGTTCATTTTTCTGTCTCTCCCGTCTAACTTTAGTCAATTCAAGATGACTTATAATTGTCAAAGAGAGACGTGGACACTACCTGAGTTTGAGGCTCAATTGGTGCAGGAGGAAGAGAGACAGAAAATGACTAAGGGAGAAAGTGCTCATGTAGTAACATATAATCCTAAGGGTAAAGGCAAGAAGCGCAAGTTTACTACCAAGGAAAAGGGACCTACCAAGGTAGCTGCAAACAATGCCACGCAGAAAAGCAAAAGGGAAGATACTTCTGCGAAAGCAGAAGAAAAGAACTATTTTTTCTGCAAAGCGCCAGGACATACAAAGAAATTCTGCACCAACTATCATGCATGGTTGGCAAAGAAAGGTATGTCTCTTGCTTTAGTTTGTTCTGAAGTTAATTTAAGTTCTGTATCTAGATATACCTGGTGGATAGATTCAGGTGCAACGACTAACATCAGTATGTCGATACAGGGTTTCCTAAGCCATCGCAAGCCAAGTGCGGTAGAGCGCTACGTTTACGTAGGAAATGGCAATAAAGTAGAAGTGGAAAGCATAGGAAAATTTAGATTATTATGTAAGATAGGATTTTATTTAAGTTTTGATGCTTTAGTGGTTCCATCTTTCAGAAGGAACCTAATTTCTGTATCTTATTTGGACAAAAATGGTTATGTATGTTCATTTGGTAATGGAAATTTCAGTTTGTGTCGAGATTCTAAGCTTCTTGCTTCTGGTATCCTGTCTTCTTATGATAATCTTTTTTTTCTAGATATAGACACTTCACATTCAGAGGCACTGTATATAGATAATAGAAAACGTAAATTAACTTGCGAGAAATCTGCAACATTATGGCACAAGCGATTAGGACATATCTCTATGAAAAGGATAGAACGTCTTGTGTCTAATGATATTCTCCAACCTTTAGATTTTACAAACTTAAGTGATTGTGTAAATTGTATAAAGGGAAAACAAACTAATAAACGTAAGTATGATGCAAAAAGATGTAATGATGTCTTAGAATTGATTCATACGGATATCTGTGGTCTTTTTCCAAAGGCTACAAGAAATGGTGACCGTTACTTTATCACATTCATAGATGATTATTCAAGATATGGTCATATTTACCTAATAAAAGAAAAGGCGGAAGCATTAGACGTGTTCATAAAGTTCAAAACGGAAGTTGAGTTACAACTTAACAAACGTATAAAATCCATTCGTTCTGATCGTGATGGTGAATACTACGGTCGTTATGATGGATCAGGAGAATAGCGTCAAGGTCCCTTTGCAAAATACTTAGAGGAATGCGGAATTGTGCCTCAGTATACGTTGCCAGGTTCGCCTGCAATGAATGGTGTTGCTGAGCGACGAAATTGCACCCTTAAAGACATGGTGAGAAGTATGATTGCTCGTACAAATCTACCTAAGAATTTGTGGGGAGAAGCCTTAAAGACTGCAGCATACATACTCAATAGAGTGCCTACTAAAGCAGCTAACAAGACCCCTTACGAGTTATGGGTTGGGCGCAAGCCTAGCTTGAATCATTTGAGAGTTTGGGGATGTCCATGTGAAGCTAGGCCTTATCAGCCAAGCGAAAAGAAACTGGACGAAAGAACCATTAGTTGTTACTTTATAGGCTATTCTGAACGATCTAGGGGGTTCAAATTATATAATCCAACAGAACATATAGTTTTCGAGTCAGGAAGTGCAAATTTTTTTGAGGATAATGAGTTTGTTAGGGGAGATATGACAAAATATAGTATTTTTGAAGAAGAAGAGATGAATGCGAATGAGACTATGGACCAAAGTCCTAGTTTTGTTCAAATTCCGATTGCGTTTAGAAATACATCTTTTGACAATGTGAAAACTTCATCATCCCAAACAACTCAGTTAGAAACTCAAGATGGAATAGAGAACACAAATGGACCTGAACCCAACCCAAACCCTCACATTAACATGACAAATGTTGATGGCCTAGGGCCTGTGGGAGATTCAGAAGTTGGTAATGATGTTCCTCCTCCTGTTGAAGATCAAGTTGTAAATGAACTTCAAGAAAATCTAGAGCCTGTGCCAATTAGGAGATCTACTAGAGAGAAAAGATCTACACAATCAAAGGATTATGCATATCTTCAAGAACATGAGTTTGACATTGGCATGTTTGAAAATGATCCTATTAATATCAAACAAGTTGTGGAAAGCTCTAACTCTCAAATGTGGATTAATGCCATGAATGAAGAGATGAAATCTATGTATGACAATGACGTTTGGGATATCGTTCCATTGCCTAAAGACAAGAAACCCGTTGGTTGCAAATGGATATTTAAGACTAAGCGGGATTCTAAA
>APFE030641925.1:269524-296233 GCA_000404065.3 Pinus taeda | reverse complement strand
TGTCTAATCCTTCTCGTTTTATCTGCAACAATATTTTGTTCTCTAACACATGAACTTGGTCAAGCATATACACACCATGTGCTCAAATAACAACATGAAAGTGAAATTTTATAATAGTCATGAAAATATTTCAAAACAAAACAGTTAAAAGGATTTCAATCAATATCATGTAATACTAATTTCATGTTCAAGTTTTGGTTCATATTTAAATGAACATCATACCAAGTTTTTCAATTTCATATTTAAAATGCAAAGCAAAACCAAAATACAGTCAATCAATAAAGAGAGGATATCATGGAAGGGACATTGCAATTATATAAAAAAAAAAAAAGATTACCTATCCATCGATGTCTTATTAAGCATTCCTAAAACATTTGCTTGCCTAAAATAACCATGAGGTGAAAGAATCACAACATTAAAAACCATATGAATACCTACTAAAAACATTTCCAAAGTCGATGGCTTAAGTGCTTGAAGGATCTCCAAAAAAAATGAATATATCCAAGAAGTGATCTCCATTGTCTCCCCTTCATTTTTCTAATCACATGTGATGTAACCTACCCACACCAAAGTCAAGTAACAATCAAATTATTGGAAATAATACTGAGAAGGCGGGGGGTTGAATCAGTATTAGCAAACCAATAAATTTTTCATTTCCATAATCAGATTCATATACGCTACTTCAGTTAAGGGAACTCGGGTGTACACGAAACTGTGTTTAATGCAACTAGCATATATCCAACAAACTTATGATTCAGTTAATTCATCATATGTTGATCTTTAATCATTGCATTAGAACTTCATTAACCATATAAACAGTAACCAGGTGCAATAAAAATAGAACAGATCATCACACATAAGAAACACACATGAACACCAAAATATAAGGTGGAAACCCAATGTGGGACAAAAACCTCATGTTGTTCTCTTCCTTTTAATATAAGACAAACATGTTTACAATCTTATACTGGCACAGACTCATACCAGTATGCAGGCACACACCTTCAGAAGGCTAGAACCTTCTCTGATTCTCCAGCTACTACTGGAAGGAAGCTACAACCACCTGGCTCTTGTACTAGCCGATATATTTACTAGTATGTAGGCGCTAGCCTACAAAAGGCTACAACCCTCTCTCATTTTCCAGCTACTACTGGAAGGGAGCTCCAACCCCCTGGCTCTTGTACTGGCTGATATGTTTACTAGTACGTAGGCGATGGCCTACTGAAGGCTCCAACCTTCACTTTTCCTCTAAGGACCACGTTTCATAAATTTTCATATTGGATACTCCTAGACCACAACACCATAATCTTAAAGCCACATTTCATCCAATTTTCATACTAGAACCATCAACAACATTGAAGCTAAAAATAAATCACCACTGCAATAAAACTATTGCATTAACCAATCATTGAATATTCAATCATCAATCTCTGAATCACCCAACAACTAAATCACTGAAGCCCTATCATCAAAACACAGTCACCAGGACACATAGTAGAACCCAGAGCACTGTAACAACCACTGGAACCAACTACAAACTCAGATATCATATTTCATAATGTATATGCGACTCTGATGAGTAAAACCAGCATGTATACATGCCTTTATCAAAGCGAACTCGTGTGCAGACCTGTAAATACTAACTTAAACACTTCACAACTATTTCAGAATTTAGTCATACCTAGATCATAACATTTGCTAAATAAAACATTTGTCAGTATTCAAATCTTTTCTATCCATGATCAAACCACATAATGATAATACATTCCAAGCCTAAATATCTCGATCCTTCATCCATCATAATCCACATAGGTGAATCCTTAGTTCATATCAAGTAAAGCATCACAAACCCATAAACTGCATACTGGATCTCACACTTCATGAGATATTCAATACTTACACCCATGGCCTAATGATCTTCTCCTTCTTTTATAGTTTTAGGCCTTTCTCAATACCATGTACCAAAAACACTTAGGACCAATACATTGGACCAAATACCTGGGGTCAATACCTTGGACGAGATACCTCGGACCAATACCATGGATCAAAATACCATGGACCAAATACCTTGGACCAAAACTTAGTTTTCCAAGATATACACACCTTTCCTTTTGTGAAAGTGCATGTGTACGTTATATGCTCCTTTTGGTCTGTTAACCACGTTTATATGCTCCTTTGTCAAGGTGAACCTGTGTATGCCTCTCTCTTATCATTAACTCTTTGCTATTGACCTGTTGCACTATGATCTGTCATCTGATTGAGTTGCCATCAAGGACATCACCTGTATCATAATGCCCACACAAATGAAGGCATTAACATTTGTTTTTATCTTTTATATCTATAAAATTTCTATCTAATTTGTTTTGCAAACATATTACTTTGTATTTAAATACTTCATGTCATGAGAAGGTATCAATTAAGTAGGACATCAGAAAAATTGACCTCAATGAGGCCCTCTAACAATTTATACGATATCAATATTTGTCTTGTTGTGATATCTTGGATAGAAAAATACCATATATCCAAAAGAAAAAATCATATATTACTTATTCTCATACTTTGTATATGGTGAATTCTTAGGTATCTTTTTAAGATGTCCCTCTACCTTTACCAAAGTGGATTGTAGCTTGGTTAAACTCTATATCCTTTCATTCAACATTAATTTCTTCAAGATAAATGTCACACATTAGTGTTTCCCATTTCTAAACATGCTACACATGATAAATTGGAAGTCACATAAATGCAAGAGAAAACCCTTTTCTGACCAAAGCAAACAAACAATGCCTCTAATAAAACTTCACGCCTCAAAAATTATTTCGCCACATGCTTAGACTAAAGGTGGTATTCTTTGAATCATCTATAGGTCATATTTAATGGGATATTCGTATGTTTAACATGATGTCAATTTGGTGATAAAAGAAATATATACATCCAGGTTATTATCAGTGAAATTCAAGTATAATTCAGAAAAATAATGTCATTGAAAGGTATCGAGAGAGAAACATATTCATAACTAAGATTCTCTATTTAGTTTAATTTGAGTTGAGTTTGTATTTGAATATATAGTTTTCTCTAAAAAAGTGAAATAAAAAGATGAAAATTGAAATTGCCCAATGAATTTTTAATCAGTTCATATTATACATATCTAAATCAACCAAGTCATCCTTCTTTGCTATTTGATAGAGATTTATTGTGCATAGAATAATAAGGAATTAACTATGAAACACAATGATGCAATATATTAACCAAGGAAATAAAAATGACATGGTTGTGGTATTCGTGTGCTCGAAGGAAATCCAACAATGGCTGTGTTCTTTCTTTATTATGAAATATTGAAAACAAATGTTGGTTCAAAAATTGAACTCCATTACCAATGGGAGATGGTCATGTTGGGTATGGAAAAGATGAATTAAAGGGCTCAAGGTCTAGCTCCAATACCTAGTTATCCTTATCACTACAAAATACAAAGTTGTCCTTATTTTCTTATACAGGGAAGATGAAAATTGATTTTTTATTTGTGCACTTGTGATAGGATATGAGAAATAGAGCACTAGTGGAAATCAAAGTGTGTCGTGCCATCATCCAACCTACACAGAAAATATATGAATTTAGTTGTTGACTATGGTGGAAATCAAATGTAAAACCCACTCAACTCTATCTTTACACGACATAGGTGTAATGAACTAGTACAATAGAAGCATGCTAACTAAGAAACATGAGATGATAAAATAGAATAATGGAACATTGTTTCCTACCACATAATTTCCATGTGTAAAATTTCCACAAAATCCATCCAAAAAATGAGAAGAACTTATGGAAAAAGAACATATCATCAATGTTTTGTACCCACGTTAACACACGTATCTTGGGGAAGTAGAGGAGGAAAAATGTAGCAGGATTCAAATTGTGTGGGATATAAAAACAAATGTTGGAAAACATGCCTGCCAATTCATGAAATCTCACTCTAAATGATATAACATGTTGAGGATACTAATGATGAAATAAAATCATGTATGAAGATAAATTGCCTTTAACATGCATTGAGATTCAAATTCCCCATGTTTTCTAATTTTATAAAATCAATCAAGAATATCTTGAGTCTACAACTAAAAGACTACAATTTTTACTTTCTAGAAACTACTTGAAAACTTGTTCAGTCCAAAGGATTTTGAAATCCAGATCTCAACATTGTACCTGTAGCATTGATTTCTCCAATTTGATATACATTTATTTCTGTTCACTTGTGTATAATCAATATCTAGGTGCTTCATGATTCCATGGGAACTTAACCGTCCTAAAGGTAGGCTAAAACTTGATTTTTTAAAGCAATCCCTCCATTGAATCTTTGTAACATGATTTGTTTCACATTTGTGAAAAAAATATGCATCTTTCACTGCAAGAACTAAATCTTATAGACATATTTCTACAAAAATATTGTTTATCGATTCGAAATACATCTAAGTTCCCCCACTCATGCGATTAAAGCTAAACATGTGCATGAGCATGAGAAAGCCTCAACTACAACTTATGTTTCTAGAAGGACTAGGAGAGTGGATCAGGAGCGTGTCTTAATAGAGGGCCAAAGAGATTAATTTTAGGACATGATTCATGCTTTAACCTTGGAGAGAAATCAAATAAAAGAAGAAACTGGGTCTACTATAGAAAATGCTGACATAGGTGGAAAGGTAGTTGATGTACTTACAAAGTCTTTGACTCTAAAGCAGACACCTATTCCAACTAAAGTAGAATAAGACAAAATATGGTTATAGTTTAACAAGGAAAAACTACAAGGTCTTATAAAAAGATCAAGTCTCTATGGTATAGTCCTTTCAAGATATTGGAAAAGGTGGAAGGTAATACCTACAAACTCAATCTACCCCCATGAATTCACATTTACTAAGTCATGAATGTGGAGAATCTCAAACTCCACAAGCCTTCCCTGTTGAGCCGTGAGGAGGGGTAGGTCATACTTTCTATAGAGGAATCAACACTAGATGCTCGGGTAGAGTTGGTAGATGATAATTTTCCATAATAGGTCCAAAACTACAAGATAGGGGAACCATGACATTTGGGTCACTAAGTTGAAAGGATGACTTCCATGTAAAGAGAAATGGTACTCGAAAGAGAAGGTAGAGGAAAAATTTCCTCACCTCATTAGTAAAGTCTTTGGGCACCAGAAGCCTCCATGAATGGGAATTTATGATCATGAATGGATCATATATTATTTTCCATCTATCTTGATACTTTCAAGGAGGAAAAATTGAACTAATGATCTTGCGAGGTCATTTTTACTTATGGGTCTCAATAGGAAGAATGGGGGTTTGAAAGATTTTAGAGCCATTTTGAGGCATTAAAAAAAAGTTTTATCGAGTCCATTATATAATAGTTTTAAGCCATATATCCATCTTGGGCATTAAATATATTATTCAATTTTAGGCCATACTCAAGGAAATATCTAATACATTGAAAAAAAAAAAGTAATGTCCTTAGGTTTTTTGTGTTTTGCATTATTTCCAATCCTAAAGATATTCCATACAAAAGTTTATGTGATTTCCTGGTCACAGATTTGTTCTGACTTGGTCTATTCTGTGTCAGGTTGTAGCACTATACATGTTGAGAGAAAAATTGAAAATAATGGTAGAGCACCCTCCAACATGCAAGGACAAAAATTACTCACCATCCAACATGCAAGGACAACAATTACTCACCATTGACACTTTTAGAGAAAAGGTTAAGTAAAAAAATGTATGTCTTCAATGTGGAAAGGGTAGCCAATTCCATATCCAAATAGCACATGCATTGGCCCCAATAGTCAATCCAATTGTACGATTAGCAAAGATTATTGGTAAGAAAATTGTTGATTCCATAAATTTCTACAACAAGCCATCGAAACTCTAACCACAATCTCTCTCTAACCACACCTTATTATTACTAATTGACTTGGGTATAAAAGGATATATATCTCCATTCGGGAGATCCATCGAGTATTGTATTATCCAACATGAGTTCTAGGGTGTTTTAGTAAGTAAGGGTTGCACATCTGCATGAGTGCTCTCCGGAGGGGCGAACAAAGAGCAACACAACATGAGCAGAAACCAAGAATATTGAAGACTTCTAGTGTTTTGTGAAAAATGGATAGCCATGCTTCCCAAGCTTGATCCTTCTTAAGTGGTAAAGGTGTACATGAGGGTCACAGGGGGCGAAATGGGAGCTACTACATATCTGGCCCCCAAGATCGGTCCTCTAAGTCTATCACGCTAGAAGATTAGAGCAGACATTGCAAAAGAAACTTTGAACTAATGGAAGGGTTTGAGGGTCACGGTAAAGCTCACCATTCAAAATAGGCAGGCCAAGTTTGTTGTGGCACCAAGTGCTATTGTCCTAGTCATAAAAGCATTAAAGGATCCAGAGAGAGAAAGGATGAGGACAAAGAACATCAAGCACAATGGAAATACTGCCCTAGATGATGTCATTGTGATCGCTAGGGTTATGAGGCCAAAGTCCATGGTGAAGGAATTGTCTGGGTTAGTGAAGGAGATTCTGGGCACATGCCTCTCCATTGGCTACACGGTGGATGGAAAGGATCCCAAGGATGTCCAGGCTGAGATCAACAAAAGGAAGCTCGAGATCCCTGAAAAATGAAGGAATAATTAACATTTGGTAATTTAAGTGAGACCCTCCGTTATTTTTATTTTTGGGTATATGTTTGATTGTTTAGTGTTTTAAGGATTGAGGAAGTTGAATACTGGAAGAAGGTGGCTTGTGAATTTGATTTCATGAGCTCAGGAAGTTTTGAGACATTTAGGGGCATCTGAATTTCATTTTAGGTCCTAGGTATTTTGAGGCATTTTCCACTTCTTTTAAGACTTTGGGTAGTTAGATAATATAGCTAGGCATAGATCTGCTAAATGGATGAAAGGATTTGTTGGAAGAGAAATTATTGGTGAGATTATAATTACTGTTTTCTTATTGCACTGTTGCATTATATGGATTAAAAAAAATAAGCCAACTTGAACTAATTCTATAAAACAATTGCATTTCCTATTTTTGTCTCATAACAACCACGTTTGTTGTCTGAATCTAATTTTTTGATCTCATTCTTCTCTCACCCCCTCTTCTAAGAAGCCCATGAACAATAATATTAGTGCAGTGACCATTCTATCTTTCAACACTTCAAAAGCATTGTGACAATCAACAGTAGATTAATACCCATATTATGATGTTTTAGATTGTGATCCAGATTCTGAGTTTCGTGGTTGTTATTCAAATGATCGATTAGATTTAGATGAAAGAACCCGGTCCTTTTTATGGATTCACACTTGAGTGAGTCATTCGAGGCATTAAACTAAACTTATTATTACTCAATGTTTTGTAAATGGGGACTATATAGAACAAAGGGTTCATATAACACTAGATGCAATGAGGAATGATGCCTACTTACGTTGATACACAATTAGATAAGCACACAAGGAATGCCAACTTCCAATCTTTATGTGTGTACCTAAAGAAAGTACTTAGAAGCTTGTCGACATAAAATTGTAAAAATTTTATATTTGATGTTATGTGCTCAGAGAATACCATTTTAAAATCATCAGTTTTCCAGTGATGTATTCAAAGAATAAAATATTAATAAATTTGCAAATAAGAAACTAAATCATAAAAGGAGAACGCAAACTTGGCATATATACTTAAAATTGTTAATGTTAACCTAATTCAATATTAGCATTCATATTTAATCCAGAACTAGACATAAATGTCCAAGAAATATTTTCCAGGTTCTTTAGTCATCACAAAATAAAGCTTCTCTTGGATCTCCTCACTCGTAAATCATCCAACCGAAGATGATTTGGAAACTGTCAATATATGGAATTCAAGAGTTTTGATATTGAGCTGCATCAAAAACCATAATCATTTGGAAATATGTATGTGTTTAAGAACAACTTTGGGTCCTCAAATGGAGAAATAGTTTGGCCACCTAAAAAAGTGCAGTCATTAAAGAAATCTCAATGCTCTAAGAATCTGAAATTTCATGCAGGAAAACACTAGATTATGCTACATTCTTGCAAATGTAAAGCAACTAAGTGGGAATGTCTCTCTTTAAAAATTAAGCTTATTCAATTATAATGAATAATATGGCAAAGATATAAATCAAGCAAAATGAAAACATGAACAACTGAGTGTTTCATTTAAAGTTGCCACATACCACAACAATAGATCTAGAAAACGAGGAAAATAATTAGTTTTAACCACCGATAATAGAATGTTACCTTTAAGTAAACAGGAATCATACTTTTTTTAATTCCCACAAAAATAAAAGTGTAGGCAATCATCAATGACAAAAGGGTCGCTCTCTATAAATGGATAACATCCTATAAAAACACGCCATGGATATTTGTGCAGATCAATCCGAATATAAATTCATACTTTATAGAACACGTACATGTTTCTAATTTGGACTATACATATCTAGCTTACGAGATATAGTAGGATCCCACATCCAAAATTTATAATCCCTGATCAAAAACTGTTTAATTGACCCTAAACTGTAAACCTCAAGGAACAACAAAGAAAACATTATATTTCAGATAATTCCATCACTTATATTAGTTGATATTTACTAAGAGTATATGGAGAAGTAGGTGCCAAATATCTCCATTTCAGTGTCCTTTCGATGAAATCAAGTTTTTCCTTTGCATCAAAATATTTTCCTAAATTGTCCATGTTCTAGCCAGAAGTGCCAAGAAATATGGAAAGGATATAATCAACTCAGTGACTCTAATCAATCGAGATATCTTAAATAAAGGTCAATAAAAAAAAAATAATTCCCTAAAGTGTCTTTTCTTCAACCTCTTACCAAACTCAATCAACCTCAAACTGGTGAGGATTTGTTGTAAAAACAAATGTATTATATGTTGATGCTCTAGAGAACGAACATTTGTGCAAAGGCTAATAGATGAACCACATCAACAAATGAAAAAAATATCAATTCCCCATCCAAGCAATCAACTAAATTTATATAATTTTTGCATGGAAACATTACAAGGTTGTCAAGAACAATACTCTACATAAGAACCAATCATTCTCTGCAGGTAAAAGACGCATAAACACCGATTGTGGAAAATAGAAATTTGCTAGATCATTTGGCCCTAACATTATATCAAAAGACATAGCTACTACAAGCTACAAAGAAGAGTCAAAGTTAAATTTATTAAAATATGCAAAAATATAAGTGGAAAACAAAAATTTAGAAAAATGGTTAAAGGTTGTGAAGAAGATTGCAGATATAATGTTTCTTAAACATTGCAGAGATGCTTTAGTAATCCTTGTTTTTGCTAAGATTAGTTATAAGCTTAACATATTTAATAGTTGTCATATTTTTTTGAATGCAAGTTTCTCCCTTGTTCTCTCAGAGATTGGTAGGACAAGAAGACATTTAGATTGGTTGTATTAAGATTTACTAGATCTGCATTTAAATATTTCAAATTATGTCTCCCATTCTCTCTGGTCTAAGGTTGATGCATGTTCATCTCTAAAGGTTGTACGCGTAGAGGAAGTGGCTAAATTAAAGAGAACAAATAATTTTTTGAATCTTTTTGAAAAGCTTCGGGCATCTTCGACTGGATCTGATTCTCATAATACAATTTCTAGAAGCCAGATCAACGAAGATCAAATACTTTCTCTTAATTCGTGGGTAAGAAGTAGGGATTCAACTTCTTGGTGTTTGGGTTCCTGCTAGGCCAGTGTTAACAATCTGTATTCATTGGCAACCACTCCTAATAGGTCTTCCAACGTTAGTTCCTACATGGGATTTAACCATTCCTTGAGTATTAACTCTTGATTTTCTCAGATTATGGATTCTTTGATTGAGGTTGTCACTACTTTGTCCCTATGATGGGTTATCCTCCTCTTCATCTGAACTTCGGCCAACCTTCCATGGAAAATCTTGTTCCTCCTCTCTGCTCTGTTGAGGTTTCTTTCCTCAAATCCGATGTGTCAAAACCGTAGTTACCAAATTCGATAGTATTGCAGAAGCAAATATGAAAATTCGGCAATTTGATTGTATGAATAGTTTGGAAAAACATTGGTCCAATGTACATTTGTGTAGAGGATTATCATCTGCTGGACTAGTAGGAGATAAGGTTTAGAGTTTATGGGGTATCTACTCAACTGCTAAACCCAAAATAAATGGTGTATTGCAACTTTTTGATTTCCAATTTGACCGTAATCTCTGGGGTTTATCATCTGCTGGACTAAAAGGAGATCAGGTTCAGAGTTTATTGTTGCAATATTGCAACTTTTTTATTTTGAATTTCACCATAATCTCTAGGGCTTATCATTTGCTGGATTGAAAGGAGATCGGGTTCAAAGTTTATGTGATATATATGTAGCCGCTAAGCCCAAAATAACTTGCTCTAGTATTGCAACTTTCTGATTTTCAGCTTCACCATAATCTCTAAGGTTTAGAAAGTTTAGAGATTACACTATTGCCTCTAAGGGTTTACAAAGTTGATAAAGAAAGAAGAGAACAAATATGGGTCGTGAACTAACCAAATTTTATACGTAATTGAATTTTAAATATTTTTGTTATAACAAATTTTATATATTTTTAGTATTTAATTTTTAAATATGTATTAATTAATAAATGAATTTAGATAGATTTTAATATTATAGAGGGATTTTAGGTTAAAGTTTTGGAAATAAAATAAATTTTGGAGGGAAGAGTGTTATTTGGTGTTATAATTTTGAAATTGTTTATATTAATTAAAATTAATGGAAATTATTTAAATTTGAAAATTAATGGAAAGAAAACGAGCAAAAACAATTGATGTTACATAAAGAAAAGTACATTTTTCTCAATGTTTAAGACGTATACTGTCGAATTTTTTTTAGAATTGAAAATTTTTCACTTAAAATTTGATTATATCGTATGGAACTCAAATTCAAACTTGATAACTATAGTCAAAACCCATCAAACCCACTTTCTCATAATAGGCTAGCATCATTCATTAATTTCCCTTGTCACCTTTGGTCATTCCTTCATCCTCTGTGGACTCAGATTGTTCCCTTTGAGTTGTGCAGAACCCATTGCCAGATTGTTCCCTTTCCATTGTGAAGAACCCACGATCATCAAGCTCTTCCACTCTTCGAGCATCGATTCACTGCTCATCTGTGGAATTGACATGTTCTCCTTCATCCAATTGCCCTCTCATTTTTAATTGTAACAACATTTCTCATAATATTTCCTTAAAGAATTTTAATAAGATTAATAACCATATATGTATTAAAGATTATGGAAATTCATATGATATTTTTAAATATGGTAATCACATTATAGGTGATGAAAGGATGAATAGTGCTTTTACTAATAATAGTTTTAATAAAAGTTTTAATAATGAATGTAAAAAAAATGATAATGAGTATTGTATTAAGAATTCAATTAATATTTTTGAATATAATATTTTAATTATAGAATATTTTTAAAAGTTATAATTTCAAAATAATAACAATATAATGATAATAATGACCCATTGGGCTTGGGTTGAAGGTGAATGGGTGCATTGTTAAGGCACTCCTTGGCAATAGGTCACTGGTTCAAATCCCCATGGGTTCTTACCTACCCAAAAACATAATAATAATAATAATAATAATTCTCTCTTTTAATAATAAGGTTATTAATATTTTTATTTTTATTTTTAATCTTCTAGTTTATCTTCTTTTTAGAGGTTAAAATTTTCCCTTGCCCCTAGAAAGGTCCCAGTTAAGGATATTATCTGTTGCATTGAATACAGCATAAAGGAGTTTCTTGATCACATCAAAGATGTCATTAGGCAAGATTGTCAAAATTTGAAGCCCCTAAAAATTTGAACAGTAACGCTGACATTGTAGTCCTAAAAGCCGATAGAGGAGGGGTGGCTGTAATTTTAGATAGAAAAAAAGGTCTTGACCCCACACAGAATGCCTAAAAGGAAACTCTCAAGAAAGCCACCCAATATCACTTTGGTGGCCTTCTCTCACTCTTTAGACTACAAGAAAGATATCCTTCTTTAGGGGCGAATCCTTAAAAATCAAGCTAAGCTAGCTCATTGAGTAATGAACAGAAGTTCCTTAACGAAGACTAGTAATTTGACACTACTTACTCCCAAAGTAAAAGGCTAGGGATAAGTGTGTGAATAGTAAAAAAAACCATGAATTATTAACAATTGTTTAATGCTTTTAATTAGACAACTATGCTTATTCATGCAACAAAATTATACTGGAAAAATGAAATATAGAACTTGCTCAATTAACCATATAACATAAGATGCTAGTGAAGCATATATACAATGGCACAACAAAAATAGAAAATGAATCATAAATTGTGTCCATACAAGTAAGGCATTAGATCGTTCATTCATGGTATTCATGAAAATTGGAGGTCGAGAGTTCATTATCATCATTAGGAGACCATTCCATAATTAAGAGATCATACACTAATAGTATTAACTATGTTTGGGATGACAAAGATT
This sequence comes from Pinus taeda, assembly GCA_000404065.3. Classification (NCBI taxonomy): domain Eukaryota; kingdom Viridiplantae; phylum Streptophyta; class Pinopsida; order Pinales; family Pinaceae; genus Pinus; species Pinus taeda. The sequence goes on along the minus strand of APFE030641925.1, from coordinate 283,727 downwards.
TATGCATTTGCAATGATAGGTAAAGGAAATATTCAAACTTGTTGTTGTTACAAAGGACAATGAAGATAACAAAGTTGAATGTAAACTACTTACACATTTGTAACATTCAAATGTGATCCATTTATCATCAATATGCCACCATTTATAGTTGGGTAGTTTGTAATCATAGAATTGTGACCCAAACAATGTATTTATAACATTCCAAACTATGTAATTACAACTAATGAACCATCATAAATACCATTAGCATGTGAGCACAATAATCACTATGTATTTAGAACAAATTTCCATTAAAACTAGAGATCAATGTAAGTTTTAAAGCACCCCTAAACATTAAGAAATTCCATATGTCAACATCAAATATTTAGGAATTGTGTGCATTTTCTACATTGTGTGCATAGTGCACCAATAGTGGCACTATTAGGCTTCGATCAGTATCTGGTTATGTGTGTTAGGATGTGGCATTTCGAATTAGAAAGTGATCATACATCTATAAAAAGGAAGGTGAGTAAACCATCATGACAATCCTAAAAATAATGAATTGTTAGGCTTATGAACCAAGTCATTTCACATTCCCACGCATTTATTTGTGTAAGGGTGTAGTTAAAAAGTGAAATGTGCTAAAAAAATGTAAGAAATAAATGTATCAGGAACAAAATTTGACTATGATACAAATTTGTAAACCCTTTTCACAATTATTAAAGGGCTTAAATATCAAGGTGTTTCATGCATTCATGTACTCATGTGAAGCTCAAGAGTGTTTACTATGCCATAGATATGTTACCCAAATATGTAAAATCCAACATGAAGAAGTAAAAATATGATAGTGTGTCCTTACAAGTAAAGCACTAATCATTTTTACTTTACGTTAATCATTTTTAATTTTGTCACCTATTATCTAGTCATATATTTTTGTCCTAGACTAAATTAGTCACTTAATTTAGTAACTTTTAGTTGAGTCACTTAATATCTAGTCATATATTTTATCCCTAGACTAAACTAGTCATTTAAGTTAGTCATTTTTAGTTTGGTCACTTAAAATTGCTCAAATTTAGTAGTAATTTACTTGAAATATTTGTGGTGACTAACTTTTTTAGTTGCGTAGTCACTAATCTCTCATTTTGTACTAGTGGCTACAATACCATGTACCAATACCATGGATTATGAATACCACATGCCAAAAAACCATAACTTATTATATAGTAAAAATATTTTATTTTAATTTAATTTTATAACATTTTTTAATTGAATCTAAAAGGGAAAACGTTACAATTTGAGATATATCTAAACCTTCTATCCTCACAACTACTAAAAAATATACCCATAGAAATTAAATTAAGGTTTTAATAAAATTAAGCTAAGATGGATCTCTGTTGTTTAAAGAACTATATATATCCACCATAGCTAAAGATATATAAAGAACCAACATATATCCATCTTAGCTAAGGATCCAGGGCATGAGAGCAAGCAAAGTGACTAGAAATAATAGATTAAATATAGTGCATGATTTTTTAAAGTTGTTCATTATTTTATTTTCTTTGACATGATTAATACAAAATATAGGTTTAATATTTTACAACCAATTGATTTTTTTTAATTTAGATAATTTATTAAGCACAATATAATGTGATCAAATTGAAGAAAGAGTTGGGGGTTGAGGGAAGGGGGAGAGAGGGAGGGAGATAGTGAAAAATTTGGAGGCCGGGGAGAGAGAGAGAGAGAGAGAGAGAGAGATGGGGAAGAGTGGGAGTCGAGATAGTGAAAGAGTTGGAGGGAAGGAGAGAGAGAGAGAGAGAGAGAGAGAGATGGGGGAGAGAGAGTGTGAGGTGGGAGACAGGGAGCAAGAGGAAGGGAAGAGAGATAATGATAGAGGGAGAGATAGTGAGAGAGAGATAGGGAGAGAAATGGAAGGGAGAGAGATGGAGGCATCACGATGGAGGGGCGATAGAGAAGGAGAGGGGGAGGGAGATAGTGACAGAATTGGAAAAGAGGGACGGAGAGAGAGAAAGAGGGAGAGGGAGACTGATTGGGGGGGAGAGATAGAGGGAGGTGGGAGGGAAGGGAGAGAGAGGAAGTAAGAGAGAGATGGAATTGAAGGGGGAAATGGAGGGAGGGAAAAGAACATAGAGGGAGAAAGGTGGAGAGAGAGAGAGGGAGGGTGGAAAGGGAGCCATGGAGAGAGTCTGAGGAAGATAGAAGAGTGGGAGGAAACAAAGAGAAGGAGAGAGATAGAGAGGGAGAGAATGGGAAGAGAGAGAGAGAGAGAGAGAGAGAAGGAGGAGGGAGGGAGGAGAGTGTGTATGTTTGGGGGGGTGAGATAGAGAGAGCGTACTAAAAAAGCACAAAATAAAATTATATATATTATATAGTATTAATTAACCATCAGATCCATCTTAACCCCCAAAATATTGAGTCTTGAGAGGGAGTCCAATACTTGAGGTAAAAACTTTCTTTCAAGTTTTTCACTAAAAAAGAAGATTTGACCTCGAGAGATTAGATCTCTCTCGATGCTTGATAGATCTAGGGTTAAGGTAGATCTAGGCTGGTTAATATGAAATTAAAGTAGTTTTTATTTGATATTATAGCCTTAAAAATTAAAATTTATCTTCAAATTAATTTCAAATTGGAAGTAGATCCAATTAGATTCAATGAATATATTTTAAAAAAATACATAAAATAATTATTTGTTTACTAAAAATATATATTTTTAAATTACAAATTATTAAAGATAAATATTACAAAGTTGGCTCATCTATACACCATGTGAGTATGGAGAAGTGTTTAAGGAATGATATCCTTTAATCCAATCTTTAACAACCTTTCAATCCTTTATCACTTGTAAGTTTAAATTGCTTGACACAATTAAAATGACTAACATAAAAAACTAATTCATATTATTGTAGTACTTGTTAGGTAGTTGATTTTTTGTTCCTAGATTAAAGTAGTCATCCATGTTACTCATTTTTAGTGGTATTTCTTATTAGCTAGTCATATATTTTAACCTGCAACTAAATTAGTGATTTACGTTAGTCGTTTTTAGTTGGGTCACTTAAGATTGCTCATTTTTGGTAGTATTTCACTTGGAAAAGTTGTGGTGACTAACTTTTTTAGTCACCTAGTAACTAATTTATCATTTTATTCTAGTGATAGAGTGATTCTACACTTCTCTAGTTTCTCCTTCTTCTTCCACACTTTGGTAGGCTTCTTTTGAGCATGTACATTCTCTTCTCATTTTTTCTAGGCCTACTTTAGGTAAGTTTCTTATTTTTTTTGTTTTTCATTGAAGTACTGAACAAATTGCAACACATAGCCATGTGACTAAAATTATCACAAGTGTAGCACCTCACATGAGTAACATGAGGTAAGAGGGTCATATGTCATGCTAGTCATGCTATATATATGCCTTGTGGTAATCATGCTTCCACTCCATGCATGGGATCTACAACCAACTACCTCATGGCCAAACATATTACATGAAAAAATAACCATTAAATTCATTTGTATACTTGAAGGTCATTGATCCCATTGAATGCACTTGTTGTTTGAAGCTTTGTTAATTAGATTCGTACATTGTGCTTCTACAACTAATTGTGACATCTCCAAAGTTGTGATAGATGTAACACTCAATCTCATCCATCAATGGAGCAAATGGGTTTTTACACCTCCATTGAAATCTGCCACAATATTCTCTTGGAGCGAGTGGCCATATTCATATAAATGCTCTTCTTGCTCCATTTCTTTGTTTCTTGTGGACCTGTTGTTTGCTATCTATTTTGTTGCTCATCTTGGTGTCATTATCTTCTACAAGATTGTTAGGCTTTAAATCATTTTTCACATGTTCCTATGACCTAAATTCTCCCTTGTGAAATCCAAGACCAAATCTAATCAATAGAGAACTTTGGCTACTAAGGATACTATCCAAATCTTTGGTGTTCTTTTCCATGTTTAGTTGATTGTCTTTTCGATCTAGCTGCTTTCTCATGGAGGTATCTTCATCTTGCATTTTTTTAAGTTTTCCCTCTTTCTTTTAGTTGCTTCCATTTACATCTTAAATTATTTTTACTTCTTCAAACTGGTTCTTCGAACTGATAATTTCTTCTTTGACTTCAACTCCTTGGCATCATAAAATCTACAACAACTTTTCTTGATCTTGACACACTGCGATCAACCTACTTCAATAGATAGCTTATCTATTACAATCATGGTTGACTCAATTTCAGCTTTAAGAATCATTGCATCATCCTCATCTTCACTAATTAGATTTCAATGGCTATCATTACAATTATCTAATGCATAACTTAGAAATAATTCATCAACATTTTTACCCTCAGATCTACATTGTTGTAATACACTTGGTTCTCGGTTTTCTAATTTCTCCTATTGATGGTCAATTGAACTTGCACTATGAGGATGGATCTCATTTAGCTGAGAATCTTTCTTTTGATATCCCTTCTTCTTTTTCGTCTTCTCCATATCTCCATTGCGACTACTATTTTCTCCTCCATAAAAGATTTTCAATCTATCCCATATGCACTTTGTGAATTTCAGATCCATTATCTTTTGCATATCTACATTGTGAATATTGTTCGAAGTCACACATTTCGCTTGAGCATTCAACTGTTGCATTTTCGCTCTGAGGGGATATTTACCATATCATTCACATACCATCTTCCAAATATTATATCCATAATCTATCAACTTATATTTAAGCTTCTCTTTCCATACCTTTTAGTTTGTAGCACTGAGCAAAGACACTCCTTGATGATCCATAAAAAAAATCAAAATTTTACTAGCTTTTCCTACTGGCGGTCAAATTTCACCTGAAGACAACCACTTTGATACAAATTGTTGGGAGGATGACGATAATATTAGGTAGGGCATGAATCATTATTATGCTCAATGGATCACCATTTAACACTTTTTACCTTTTCTCACACATAATTATGTAGCAATTTTCCTTAAATAAATTCATATATGTATGTGCTTTTATCATACATAAACAATCAATATGTATCAAAATTGTTACTCAACTTTAGTTTAATAGTTATATGAAGCAACAACTAATCAATTACATAGCATATAACTAGTTGTACTAAATATATCAATAACATGATTCATTCACAAACCATGAACAAGATCATGTGAACAACATGTAGAACATCAAGGCACACAAACATATGAAAAACACATACATTATCATTAACATATAGGGACACCACATATTAGGTGGAACCCATTCTAGGAGAAAGACAATTGTATTCTTTGTCTCATTCTTCTTCTTATTATTAAAATATTCTTCTTACATCATTCACCAGTCACCACTAGTGTGCAAGCCTTGGCTTGAAATGTGCATGAGAAACCACTCGCTCCACGACACTACATGATGGAAAGCCACCACTACCATAATTATGGACGCCCCAACCTCCAATAATTTCTCAGGCCATGACCTGAGGGAAGTCACCAATCCTAATTTAACATGCTACTACCTAAAGGAAGCCACCACTCCCTAAATAAACAATCGACCACTTGCCTACTAAAGGCCCCAACCTTCAAACACTTGTGGACCATATTTCATACAATTTCGAAATGGGCCCACAAACCTCTACTAAAAATACCATAGTCATCGTTTCATTTATTTTCACACTGCACGAATGTTAACTCTCTGCTCAAACTCAATACAAAAACATTTGTGTGGATCCAGCATATTCAATAGCACTCCATCACACCCTCTTTTCTCGACAATACATCAAACCCTAGGCAATACATTCTAACTCAATACTTGGCCATACTCTATAACATAACAATTATACTCACACTATATAATATACAAAAACATCATACAACTCTCCTCTTACACTGGACAATAGCAATCATATTAACAAACACCAACACTCAATTTTACATGATTTTTACATCAATACAAAGCATGCATATAAATCCCCACAACGTGAAACACTCAATCATCACAAATATCAATTACTCTCCACAAAACATTGTCATCAATACATAAACTTGACAAGACACACTTCCAATCTCTCTCCTTCATATGTAGGTAGCCTTTTATTATCTTGATAAAATCATTCTATAGGTCCCCCCGAAACAATGTGTGCAATGAGCCTCTGATATAGATTTAAACACTTAGCTCTAAATCACTCTATTCCCAACCAACACAACAACCAAATCACATGCATTTAAACTAATTTGTCAATAATCAAATTTGGCCAAATCAATGCAATAATTTCCTCCCACTTCTCTTTTCTAACCAAATCAATCATGAAAATTATAGACTAAATGAATCGACTCCTTTTATACGAAACATTAGGGAAATATCATGTTAAAGCCTATGGAATTTATTTTGAATGCACAAAATCATGTATATGACTTTCCTTAAGGGCATCAATGTGTGTATGTGACTTTCCCAAACAAGAGTCACATATGGATAGGAAACTTCAAACTTTTGCAACACTCTCCAACTAGATCTACCAACACCTACAACATATTACTGTAACATCATGTCAGGACCCTGTAAACCTCCAGAACACCTCATAACCTCCAGAACATCCAGTTCACACTAATGGAAACACACAACTAAATCAATGTTGACATTAATGCCAAGAACATGCTACCAACAGCTTCAAAAAGGTCAACTTTTAGTTTTTTCTATAAATTATTTTCTAGGAATTTTTTAGAGATCTAAGGGGACATACGAAATTTCCTCAGGTAAATATTTCAAAAGTGGGTTCAAAAATGGGATACATGGCATGATGTACAAGTTCACTATGGGAAGGAGACAAAAAACAATAATATTTGGGAGAGTTATCTTAAATTTCATTTTCGTATTCATATTTGGTTAAGACTTCATCAAGGAAAAAGTAGTGATAAAACCTATTGAAGGAAAAGGTACCAAGCAAACCTGGTGAAGGTAGAAGTAGAAATAAAACTCTCTAAATGTAATTCAAATGATGTTACCTTTTGAATAATTATATAAACTAAAAAAGACTCGTTGTATCTTAGTGTTGCTACTAAATCGAAGGGATTGGTGTTTCTTGCTATGTTGGTGCTTAATAGTGGGGACTGGTGTCTCCAACAAGTTGGTTCCTATGAATATTCACGATTATGGGAATTTATGTCTCTAATAGGTTGGTGCATACAAATATCTGTAGTTGCAGGGATCGGTGTCTCTAGGAAGTTGGTGCCTACAAGTATTTGCAGTGATGGGGATCAATGTCTCTAGTGTATTGGCGTTGAAAATTATTTTTAAGAGCAGGTTGGCATCCACAATGGTTTCCACTAGTGGGGCTTGGTGTCTCCATCAGGTTGGTTCCTATGAATAATTATAAAAATAAAAGTTGTGATTTTCTCTCAAAATGGTTTCCATGCAAATTTTGTGTTCCATGTTATACAACCGATGAATATGAAATTTGATTGTTTTCTTATGGTTCATGAATGTTTATATAAGAAAAAATTATCATATATTGTTTCAACCCCTCATCTCAATATAAATGCATGCTCAAAAACTCATATCAAAACAATTTCCTTCAGAAATAGTCTAATGATAGGAACAAAGATCTCCAAAGCATGCCTGGCTAGTCAGGAAGGCTTTTCCACAAACAAAGCTCCACTATTTGATGAAACAAACTATGCTTTATGGATTATGGGGATGTGGAATTATCAAATGGCCCTTGGATTTAACATTTGTCAATGTATCCTAACAATATAAAAAGCTCCAAAAACTCCCACAATGGATAAGGATGGAAAGAAGGGTAGTGAACATAATGTAAAACCAATGAATGTTATCTTGAATGTCTATAAAAATTAGAAATTTCCCAATTGATGTATTGTTAATCAGCAAACGAAGTTTGGGACAAACTTCAAATTATCTATGAAATCAAAGACAATGTTAATAAGGCAAAACTTCAAAATATAGATAGTATTTTTAGAGTTTGAAAATGGAAGATGAAGAAAATATTGTAACCTATCTCCTACATATGGACAAAAATGTTAGCACAATCATAAGACTTGGTGAAAAGGTTAAATAATTGATGATTGTACAAAATCTATTGAGTTCACTCCCATTAACCTTTGATGCCAAAGCTTTTTCTATTGAATAAATAAAGGATCTTGATAAATTGAAAATGGATGAATTTCATAGGATTCTCATGACATAAAAAATGAGGAACAAAAATGAGAAGTTATAAAATCAAGAAGCACCTTTCAATGCTTCAAGGAAGACAAAGAACAAAGAGCACGAATCAAGTGATAACTCAAGCAATAAATCATATACAGAGGAATATCTTTTTGTGAGGAAACTTAAGAAAGCTTCTAGCAAATAAAATGGTAAGCTACCCTTTAGATGGTTTAATTTTGGAAAAGTAGGGAGTTTGTAATGAAAGTAATGATGATGAAGAATATTGTAACATAAAGAAATGAAGAAAAAATTATCAGCACAAAAATAACCACAAACAGGATAAGCATGAAAATAAGAAGAACTATTATAATAGAAGAAAAACCTCTACTCAAAAAGGGGTAGTGATTTGTTTGACAAAAGTAGTGAAATAAATTTTGATAATGATTTGGGAGAAACTCTCTTTGTAGTGATAAAAACAAAAATTAATGAAGAAAATTGGAAAGAAATCATGAGCTCAAGAGAAGAAGAAAATTCCAAAATAGATGGAGAAGTGGATCTTGAACAAGAACTCATGTGTGCACTAATAAAAATAAATAAGATTTGGAAAATGATTTTAAACAAAGGCAGTAGTTGCATAAGCATGAAGAAGAGGACACTGACGCAATATAAATAATGCATAAACCCTTTAAGGAATAGAGAAGACTATTATCAATCTAAGGATCCAACCATAAGAGAAAAAACAAATAGAAGGAATGATGAGAATCCAACTAAAGGAAAAGGAGGAAACATATGAGAAGCTAGAAGCTGAAATAAGTTCCTCAAGGAAGCAATTCAAGCATTCAACGTCTTAGCTGAATAGAAGAATGAATTTTGAAAAGAATGATGACCTAAATACTACCATTCACTAACTAGAAGTGACCAATTCATAGTTGAAAAATGAGGTTTTCCTTTTTTTAGGCCACCATTAGTGAGCTCCATGAAGAATTCTTTGCACTTAAAGTAGATAAAAATTACATGTTTGATGCATATCAAGATTTGAAGGAATATCATGATGTTTTACTGATATACCTCAAAAATAATATGACACCATAAATTGAATATTGCATGTTGAGAAGGGTATTGATGAGATTTTGGGCTACTTTACAATACAACTATTTTTGAGACATCTAACGTCTATCCTTTTGATTCATCTCAAGGATTACTAGTCATCAATTATGTTTCTCCTAGTCTAGAAAAACACACAACAAGTATTTGATTCTAAATTTTGAGGAGAATGGGATATAATAGTGGTGTACTTAGAAATGTTGTAGAGGGAATCACTACCCATATTCCTCTTGAAATTTAGATATAATGCTACTACTATGTCATTGTCTACATCTCGTTGTAACAATACCTCCCAACCCCTCAGACTATTCTTGATAGTGATAAGTGTTACTTAATTTAAAATTGACCTCCATAGTCCTTTCATGGAAATGGGGTCAAAAAATTTCATCTCTTCTCAACTTCAATAAAAATTAGATCAAATACAACCTTCGTGTTTGGCTATCAAGATCACTTTGGAGATATAAATTTCATTAAAAACTTAGAGTGAGACCAAAAGTTATGTTCATTAAAAGTTTGGCCAATAAACCCTTTCCATGTTAGTAAGGTGCTGCCACATGGCCACCATGTGGCACCCACATGGTTCCCACGTGGAAACACCACCTTACCCTTTGGTGGTCCACGTTGTTTACAACATCAATGTCTACATTGGTGTGCAATGTGTTCGATTGTTATTTCATGTTATAAATAAAAGTTGGGTTGTTTGGGCATGCATAAAATAAATTTATTCCCAACCAACCCAAACTCCTAAACACCCAATCTAGTTTGGACTATGGCTCACATCTAGCTCTAGACTACCCCATGAATACAAAATTTCCTAGATCCCCAAACTGGTTTGGACTGTCGAACTAGTCTATGCACCCAAGCACCTCCCACCCTTAGGCCCATTTAGGTTTTGCCCAAATATATGGTTAAGCCTCCTCAAGTATCCTAAAGGCCTGAACTCCCAAACCATTTGGTTGCAACCTGAAAATAACTACCAAAGGCTTGAATGTGTTTAACTAAGATTTTTTTCTTTTCGATACCCTTTGTTTTTCTACTAGGGGTGCAACTAGGATTATCCAATGAAATCATTATTGATCGAATCCTATGTAAACAATAAAATCCATCCCTTATTGTAACCCAGGGGAAATCAAAATTCATTGTAAAAATATAAATTATCAACACATTTTCTTAGAGGGAACATCATTCCCTCTTCTCAGACATTCTCTTAGTTAATCCACGACAACATGACCCTATGGAATGAGCCATAGTAGTATCAAATGTCACATATCTAATCAACACAGAAATGTTATGTCTTCCACTACTCCATGGCTAAGGAATACAACAACTTACAAGTCATACAAGCTCCATGACTATTCAACATGCATGCTCAACATGTCACAAAATAACTCCTTGCACATGAATTTCCTTGCTAAAAATAAACAAGCAAGCCATAAGATTCATGCACCATAACAACATTTTTAAAACTTCTAAGTGATCCTCGCCATCATGCAACCACCACAAAAATACTAAGAGTGCAAGGATTTACAACCCCTCATATAAAGAGTAAATATATACAAACCTCATCACCAACACACATGAATACACACATTCATTACTAACAATGCTAAAGATACAATCAATAGCAGTTCACATTTACATTATATTGACATGGGTAGTAACACAAGATTTTTTTTTTTATGAGGTAATTGACTAGTGACTGAGAGTTGTGTTGATACGTGGTTATCATTTATGTCAACCCATGAAACACTTGTAGATGCTTCACTTTTGTTTAGGAATATGATGTGACGAAAACAGATCACATGCTTAGAGGAATTCTTTGATACCAATGTAATGACCAAAAGTCATATACACAGTGGAAATCTTTAATATACTTCAAAAACATAAATGTCCATTGTAGGACATGTAACTGTATATTGATTATTTTATATTGAATTGATGTAATATATTTACAAATGAGAATGAGGACATGCATATATACCTAAGTAGGTGCCCTTTCAAGAATGGTCATGTCTCTAAGACATGCCTCTTCATTGCTAACTAACTAAGCATTAGTTAATTATTTATTATATTTATATTTGTATTTGTATTTATATTTATTATTTTAATATGAATTATATTCCTAACATTGCCTCTCTCTTCAAGAATATTTATCCTCAAAGCTTACTGATAATATATTATCATCTCTAAACTTTCATCTTGATTGATACAAGACGATATGAAGCTCTAAGTGATAGAAAAAATTGTCGTACTTGTTGTGTGTGGAGCATGATTTTTCAGAGGTCTTTGTGTTCAGTCGGATGTATACCCTAGGAAGTTTTGTACACCCCTCCACGCCGAGGGGTGCGGGTGGGTGCTTGCCTTCTGGGCCGTTCATTAGGCGGATGATCTGACGGTAGAACTTATGTTTTGTTTAGGGTTTTTTGCCCTAGAAGGAAACCCCCTCTATTTGTATGAGGGCATTGTATTTGAGGCTGTGAGATAGATGTGTATTCTGTGTGAGCGAGAAACAGAGAGGTGAGACTATGAGAGAAAACAGAGGATATTACAGCGGATTTGTTGTAGGTTGTGTCTCTTCATTTTGCTGGATAATAGAAAGGAAGGACTGGCTGTTCAAGGTGGATGTAGCCCAAACTGGGTGAACCATGTATATCTGTGTCTCTCTTGTTTTGTGTGTTTTCTGTGTTTATATTTCTGCAATATTTTATGTGTTGCATTACTCCGTAATATTTAATTTTCTAACAGTACTAAGAACAGATTAGGCAATCCTACATTAATCTTTTGTGGAACCATCTAATCTCTGGAAATTTGTGATGAATAGTTATCATAGGATTGGATTCTACAAACTTCAATATTCTTGGGAACATAAATTCGTAGTTTATGTTTTGAGTAATATTGATACAACGATTGATTAGAAAGTCTTCTCTTGTGATTTAGATGTCGATAAATAGTTCTACTGGTTAGAATTTCCTTTATCATGTTAGTGGATGTTTCTTGATTTCCTTCAGGTGTCGTCATTGTTGAGTTGGCTATAGAATCATGATAAAATGGGAGGCATATTTTACAATGGGACACCCAACGTCAAATAAGGATCAAAGTATATTGTTATAGCCATTGAGTACTTCACAAAGTGGACTGATGCTATGCCCACTTTTCAAATGATAATGAGACAACAATGCTCTTCATATTTGGTCGGATGATCACTCTGTTGGCATTATGTTTCTGGTATGGTTATATGTTACAGATGTTGTAATTGATGGCAACACCCATGGGATGGCTCTCAATATGATGAGAATTAAGAAGTACGCATGAGAACAGTTCAGAAAATGCATACCCGCAGGTACGCCGTGCACGGACCGCGTCCAGACACGATGGTTACCCATTCATGAGGTGGGTACCCCCAGTGCACACACTTCAAGGCAGTAAAGCATGCACATGTGGGGTTCCTTATGTTTAACCCTTCGTATTTAGCCGATGGTATTGTGTTATTATGGTTTTGGCCAGTGGTATTGGTCCATGATTTGAGGAAGAGCTTGCCTATATAAAGCAAAGGAGATCATTTGGCTTGGGTATGCTTGTGGGTTGAATATCTTAAGATCTGAAATATTGGGTTATTGTTTCAAAAGCTCGACCTATATGAAAGTGAAGTGGAAAGCGAATCTGTGAAGGGTGATCTCTCGAGCGCTGCAGCTGCGGAAGTGCAGAGGCGCCACAGAAGGCGCAGTGCAGAGACGCCACAGAGGTACCCTAGAAGGCGCAGTGCGGAGATGCCACAGAGGCGCCACAGAAGGCACAGTGCGAAGACACCACAGAAGCACCACAAAAGGCGCAGTGCGGAGGCGCCACAGGAGACGCCACATAGGCGCCACCGAAGGCACAGTGCGGAGGCGCCACAGAAGGCGCAGCTGCGGAGGTGCGTGGTGCCACAGAAGGCGCAGCTGCGGAGGTGCACGGTGCCACAGAAGGCGCAGCTGCGGAGGTGCGCGGCGCCACAGAAGGTGAAGTGCGTAGCGACACAAGCCAGAGAAAAGGAAATTGCGTATCTGTCTTAAGATCTTTTGTTGACTGATTTTTTTGTTGATAAGGTGTTCTGGGTTTAGTTTACTGCTATTGTGGATCTGGTTATTTGGGTGACTTATTGGTACTTGATGATCATTTGATGTTTATGGATCCAGTTTGAAAACTTATGAAAAGTGGTCCTTGAAAGAAAAGAAGTAGGGGGTTGTAGCTCCCTTCCATGAGAGACTGGAAAACGAGAGAGAGTTGTAGCTCTCTGCAGGTTGCAGCCTGCGTACTGGTAAAGGACTGCACCAGTACAAGACCATTGTAAAAGGAGTTTCTAATTTGAAAGAAGATAGAGACATATTGCCGCAGGTGGTTTTCACCCACATTGGGTTTCCACCTTATATCTGGTGTTCTTTGATGTGACTGTCTGTTTTTCTTGTTCATGCTCATTGTTTTATGGTACTGATATGCAAAAATAATTCAAAGTATAAATAAGGAAGAATTGTTAAAAAGACTAGATAATACTGATTCACCCCCCCTCTCAGTATTATTTTCAACAATTGGTATCAGAGCAGGTCCTTCTAAAGAAGCTTGATCGCTTGAAGGAAGATCTTTCATCATGAGCAACTACGAGAGGGAAGCATGTATCAGGCCACCGATTTTTGATGGGACAAACTTCAATTATTGGAAGGTAAGAGTTACTGCATATCTTCAATCTCTTGGTACAGATGTTTGGGATATCATAGAGACAGGCTACACTTTTGCTTCAGCTACTCCTACAGATGCAGCCGAACAAAAGAAATATGAAAGAAATGCTAAAGTAGTCAATACTCTACTGGGATGCTTATCTCAAACAGAGTTTGTGAAGGTTATGCAATATAAATCAGCAAAAGAAATATGGGACAAGATTGTCTTGAGCTACGAAGGAGATGAACACGTAAAGCGTGCTAAACTTCAAACTCTCAG
>APFE030641925.1:240065-264038 GCA_000404065.3 Pinus taeda | reverse complement strand
GCCACAGAAAGTGAAGTGCGTAGCGACACAGGCCAGAGAAAAGGAAATTGCGTATCTGTCTTAAGATCTTTTGTTGACTGATTTTTTGTTGATAAGGTGTTCTGGGTTTAGTTTACTGTTATTGTGGATCTGGTTATCTGGGTGACTTACTGGTACTTGATGATCATTTGATGTTTATGGATCCAGTTTGAAAATTTATGAAAAGTGGTCCTTGAAAGAAAAGAAGTAGGGGGTTGTAGCTCCCTTCCAGGAGAGACTGGAAAACGAGAGAGAGTTGTAGCTCTCTGCAGGTTGCAGCCTGCGTACTGGTAAAGGACTGCACCAGTACAAGACCATTGTAAAAGGAGTTTCTAATTTGAAAGAAGATAGAGACATATTGCAGCAGGTGGTTTTCACCCACATTGGGTTTCCACCTTATATCTGGTGTTCTTTGATGTGACTGTCTGTTTTTCTTTCTCATTATTTTATGGTACTGATATGCAAAAATAATTCAAAGTGTAAATAAGGAAGATTTGTTAAAAGAACTAGATAATACTGATTCACCCCCCCTCTCAGTATTTATTATTTTCAACACACTCGATTTAGTGTGGCTATAGAGATTATGATTGATAATGGTAGTCATTTCCAGAAGAAAATGATGTCAGTGCTATCATCCAAACTAGGATTTAAATAGGATCATTCATCTCCTTATTAATTGCAAGCTAATGGACAAGTGGAGGGGGTAATAATTCATTAAAAGCATTCTTTTATGAACCATTAATGAAAATAAATCATAATAAAAATCTAATGTTGTATCTAATTCTTTGAGCTTATTGAACATCAATAAATACTACCACATGATTCACTTATTTCCAATTCATTTATGGGGTGGAAACCATCTTTTGAATTGAATGTGAAATTATCTCACTGAAGCTAGAAATTGCTTTGATTAAAGAAAGCCTTATTTACCTTGAAAAACTTGATGAGCATTGCATATATGGAACCACTGCTAAATAAGGCCATAAAAGGTGTTTCAAAGTCAAGTATAATAAACCAATCCAATCTTAGATTTTATTTTGTGGGGGAGATGGCCTCGTTTTATGATCAAGATAAAGATACATTAGTGATGGGGAATTTTAGAGTGATAT
Organism: Pinus taeda; assembly: GCA_000404065.3. NCBI lineage: Eukaryota > Viridiplantae > Streptophyta > Pinopsida > Pinales > Pinaceae > Pinus > Pinus taeda. The sequence continues at coordinate 262,911 of APFE030641925.1, read as the reverse complement.
AGTATTGACATTGCATGACTAGATGCATCCTAGGAATAAGAGCTTATGAAGTTTTAGATTATAAGGGAAATTATTGAGTGATCACTATAATAGGATCTATATTAAGAGGTATTATGCTTAAGCAACAATACATGGGTGTTTTCCCTTTGTAATTGTGGAATATTGGTAGTTTTAGACTATGTTGTTAGTCATATTTGTTAGTTTCACATATCATGTTATTAATTTGATTAGAATAATCTAGTGGATTCAATGGGATTTACAAGACTTGAGGATGAAGTGATCCATCACACTCAGAATGCTACTTTTGTGACTTCGGTAATTTATTCAACCTAGTTTCTAGCTTGTGTTTTCAAGAGTTTTCTATCTTAGATTTACCTCCAATAATGTGTTTAGGCATTAAGTCATTATCAAATTTCTTCCAAATATTATTGGTCATGGTTTTCAACACTTGGTAGTTTAGCTAGATCCTCAATTGGTAGCATCTTAGTTAAATGGTGAATATTGTGTTCATGGTCCAATGTTATGTTAGTGATTTTACTAGTTAAGATTTTGGAATGTTCATTAAATTTTATTACTTCTATTTATGTTTCAAGAAGTGTTATTTTCAAACCTAATTCATTTGCTAATTATGCATTATATTTGCATCTAAATCATTAAATCAATATACTGCATCAATGTGTATAAGAGTAATTTTTCATTTTCGCATGTACATAAGATCACAATATTTATTCACACATTTTTATACAGTCAAAGAAAAGTATTTGAATTACTTTGATATATGATCAAGCGCAAAATTATGAATCATGACGTAACAAATTGGGAATTTATCCCTTGATCATATCTATGGTTAGTATAAAATATATATCATATGGGTAATTAGGAAGCAGGTCCACCCCCATAATGAGTCTCATAGTGGAAAACTATAGTAATATCTAATCGATGGAATAACCATATCTAAGCATGTTTCATGCCAACAATAGGCTTCTACTATTGCTCTTGAAGATCCTCTATGTAACTCATAAAATTATGATGAGTCAAATCTTCCAAGTTCCGTTGCATGGAACGAAATATCCTCTTGGCATCTCTATTTCTCTTCGCCTCTACCTAGACACCCATAGAAAGGGTATATCACTAGTTGGTTTAGTTTAATACCTAAAAAATCAATGTATTTTTCTCATTCCTAGTTCGCACCAAAAACAAGTCCTTGTTTCCTCCTAAATTTTATAAATTCAAAAATCATAAAAATTAAATAACATGAAAATAAAAATATCCTACCTATGTTACTCCCTGGAGCATTAATAGGAAGTGCTAGTCTATAGTTTAAGGGATATTTATAATGATTTAGTAATGGACTAAATATAAGTAACCTTTTGTAGTGGTATTTGTTGTTATTGTTTTTTTGTGATTCCAAGTTTTGCATTAATCCAAAATATCACATCTTCTCATGATGTATCTCAAAAACATATTTCCCTCACTCTTACTAGATTTGTTGGCCAATAGGTGCATACCCAGATACATAGTAAAATTTTGAACTAACAACGATTTACATAAACTAGTTGGAAAAAAGTGCCAAAACACTCGCATAACTAAAAGGCAACAAACAATCATCAGATATAATCATAATTTATTGGGACGGGATGATGTCGCGCATAGCCAGGGGATGGAGAGGGTTTAAATTCACAGTGAACGTGCCCCTTCATGTCCACCAGCCTAGTCTCCAAATGGTCAAGCTGCTCCTGAATGCATTGTTGTCCTCTCCATAGACTTGACTAGTCTATCATGCATATCACGTAGATTTTGTTGAATGTGATTCATGAAGTCGTTAATGTCATTATGATCATCTTGCTAGGCTCGATTGAGATGTTCCAAAGAGTTGCTCACCTAACTAAGAATGCTCACACAATCGTCCATTGAGGAGGAATTTCCCATAGAGGGAAATAAATGAGAGAGCGGTGGGTCAACAATTTCTCCATGTCCCTGCTCCTGATGTTTCTACCGCCCCTAAAGGCCTCTTGCTTCCATCTCTTAACATACCCATCCTCACTGAGGATGCATTATGATCTCCCTTCCTGTAAATTATTATTTTGTAAAACCCATGCTTTTGATGACCCCACTAAACCTATGAAGAGGACAGGGGTGTGTCTTCTTCCTACTAGAAGACACAGACCAAAACAACCCCCAAATCATACAATGTTACTAGGGAGACCATAAGCCACCATAAATATAGTCAAGGCATGCAAGAAAACAACTGAAACTTCACCTGCACCCACCTCAACCCCCAAGGAGGACAAATTTCACTAACAATCCCAAACAGGATGAAGAAATATTATACGGGAATATGCAAGGAGGAAAGGCTTTCAAATCCACATGACTGACAAACCAAACAGACACCCCACTACTCTAGATACCACTAACCCAAATAAAACTATAATAAAATACATTATTACCACCCAAACACCCAAGAGAAGGATTAACCATGCACTAGTAAATCGCAATAGGTCCCAACACCGACAAATCATATAGAAGGGGCAATCTAAAACACCCTTTTATGGACCATTCCTCTACCCTGAAACACCCATCATAACTAAAACTTATAAGGATGTAGAAAACCAGTGTAGAGAGAACTACTTGGCTAATGGTTTATACGCAGTGTGTATCACCCAAAATAAATCTGAGAATGAGTCCAGGGAACCTATAATAGTGATATAACATAGTGTTTTCTTGGAATGTCTCCGACCACTCAAAATAATGTCGAATTTCTCCTTCCCTAAGCTATGAAACTCCTTCAAGCTCGATTTTGCACAACCAATTCTTCTCAAGATTCCCCTTGCCATCTTTGACATGATACATGGACCCTTCCACTTAAGTTACTCCATACTACATAACCCATGAAAATAAAGGCTAAAAAGCAGCCTTTCCCTTATATTGCATTGGGATTCCAACCATCGTTGAACACACCACCCACCTTACCTCTAATATAAGAGTGATATTACCATCATAAATGAAATTAAGTGACCCCCTTATTATGTCCTAGATCATCATATGAGCTTGTATTCTTCCCACATATCATTTATAATATGATTCAATTTCAATAGGTAGACATAGGGTGGTGATCCCACTCCAAATTCCACAATTTTTGTTGGTCTGTCACCCCCATCGGGGTGGTATTCTTTGTTTTTTAGGTGTGATACTAGAAATAAATATTTTGTGACACTTTTTCTGACAATCATCCACATTTGATCTAATGTGCCATGCAATTATTTTAACATCTACAATATACAGTAGGGTTTTCACATATTTTTCTTTATACTATTGGTGTCATTGTGTTCTTCATGATAGGATCAAACCCATACCTTGTGACACCAAAATTTCTTGCTACATTTTAAGTTACATAACTTTGTGATAAATCCTATGTTTAGTTGGGTGTCCTATTTAGTAGCTTGATAACCATATGGTACTCATGTTACCTTATATTTATAGGCTGAAGATCCCAATATATTCATCCCATGATTCTTTAATCAAGCGTCATGACTTTCTCTTCATTTTGTTGTACCCATTTCGCACAAACCCCTCACTCTTAATTTGTAGTACTACATTGCATTATATTGCTTGAATTTTGAACCTAATGTAAAATTTAGCTTGCTCTCTTATAGATTGTTTCTTATACATTCTCTTTAATTTCTATCTTTGCATATTTTTCCTTTGCAATTTGACACCCTTATCCTTAGATGAAGCACTCCAAAGTGTATCTAGATCTTTCAATGTTTCCTTCCATTGAGCATATGTATATTCCAAGTATTGGAACTAGTTTGTTTGTCCATAATGCTCATTTTGTCCAGAATCCTAGCATTATTTTGTTCCTCTCTAAAATTGCGTAATATGAAAAAGAAAAAGAAAAAAAAAATTGATAAAAAAGGGTGTGGGAAAGAGGTTCATTTTTTATCTCTTACTTGAAGTATTCTTTTGTTATGTTGCCCTTGCGAAAATAATCTTTTTTTCTTTTCTCTTAGATACTTTGGATTATATCTCACATTAGGAATATGAACCATACAGAGAGTCCATCATACCTGATTTGTCATAAGCTTATATGAGTGTTCGTTATTGAGTCACTGTTGTCATGGAAACAATATGGGTCATGCTTTTGTTCAAGGGAATTTTTATTTTGTGTTAGTCATTCCTCAACTCTTCCTGACATATAATATTATCTTACTCATTATCAAGTGACTTTTATCATCCACAATTTTATTTTCTCTTTCTCATGCTAGTATAAATTTTATTTTCTCTTTGCATTGATCTCATCTAGCGCATCATCTCTTATTAACAACAACATATTTCTTTCAGAAATTTACCTAGAGTAGAACCCTTGGAAAATTTTAAGGATGAATTTTTTCTTAAAGTTTAAAAACCTCATAAATCTTAATAGTCCATATTATGAAAATTGTAAAATGTTTGGTGATATATTTTGTAAAAGTATTCAAATTTCCACTCATTTCATATAGTCTCTATAAAATTTTGGTGATTTTAAGGTAAAATAATTTGATCCTATCAAATTTGGGAGAATCTAGTTTAGAAAATATGGAAAATAAGGATTTGTTTTTTTGCAAAAGCATGTAAAGTCAGCCCATATGAAAATATTAGCCCCTAAAATTTTCCCTGGTAGAACCTTGGACTTATTCAAATTATGGATAAATTACCTCACATTCAGTAGATGAAATTTATCAGTGGTCACTCAAAAGTGAAATTTCTCTTCTGTTTGATGTTAACGAAACTATTCATACATTGTGATTCATGCAATATAGTTGGTTCTGTTTTCATCCTTAGTGGAATTCCTTTCCTTTGATACTAACTTTCACTATCAGTAGTTAGTTAAATGGTTTACTTTATGCACTATTTCATCCAGTGCATGCAATATATGTACTCAGTGATGGTTTTTACATTTTTTTCATTTTAGTCCTTCCAACTAATTTTCCTTTAGTTCCCTCGTGTTCAATGATAGGAAATTTCTTAATTCTGTCCTTCTATCCAATCACATCCCATTGACTCTAGCTAATTTTATTAGGAAATGGGATGTATTGTCTTTATAATACCTTGGTGCTTGTATTTATTAGTGGTAGGATCCTTTGCTATTCAAAATAGGAATACATCATTTTTCCTTAATTTATAGATCATACAAGTGTTTGTATTTATTTGATCTATTCACACCTGTTAGAATGTACTTGGTATCCTCACATCCATTATCATCATAAGTGGGTTGTCCCAATTTTGTTAATTGTATACATTAATTAACAGTAACCAAATGGTCTCTCCGATGTTTTACTTCATGCAATATTTTTACATGATGAAGACTCATACATTCTATGGATCATTTTCAAGACCATGAGCCCATCACAACATCATCTATGTTATGTTGTTATCAAATTTATATTATCAAGAACGGTTTCTATATCTAACACTATTACTTGTGACGATCAATTTTCTCACATCTTTCATTTTATCCATCCTCATATATAATGGGACATAGATCCACTATGTACAAATTTATGTATATGATCTAGTTTGACATGGATGTACATTGTATCTTCTTCAAAACATGCATATGAATCTAATATGTATATATGTATCCATTGTGTATTCATCATTATGTTAAGGATTTCTCCTTTTATATACTTCATGGATCCATAATGTACTTGATTTGGTGGGCGTGCTTTTCTAAACCTGTGCATGGGCATGTCCTCCTTGGGAAGTGATCTATATCTTAAATTGGTTTACTTTTCGAAGTATTATTTTGATATTTTTCTTGGTTAATTCTTCTTGATCACACTTCACAAAATCCTCATAGATTTGGTATAATACGTTTTAGCCAATATAATCCCTTGTAACCTCACACACCAACGTTCATATGTTATAACATGATTTGAAACTAATGTGTGTTAAGGGTTAATTTCATCTCTCACTTGTACTTGCAGGCATTCCTTCTCTAATGAAATATTAAAAAAATAAATTGAGTTCATACATGCTACCTCTATTAAGTAATAAAGTATACATATGTGACTTCTTCTCAAACAAAGTTCCTACATATGCTAGTCACCCATGAGAAACTAGCGCATATCTCTAATTGATAATAAAAAAATGAAATGTGAACATAATAATGCATTTTAGAGCAATATTTATGGGTTTATGAAGATTTAAATTCTTGTAGGCCAACTCCAATGACCCAAACTAACTTAAAGGAGTATATAATAAGGCTTATGGAGGAGGAAAGGAGGAACCACTCTCATTCTCCTAGTTAGAGACTATTATTTACTAATGATTTCGTTGGTCATCTTGCATTAGAAAGGGACTCCTCCTCTTTCACATGTGTGCATTGATAAATAGGAACAACACAATATACATTTAGTGGCTCAACATAGAGTGATCCAAAAGGTAGTTAATGGTAATGGAAACAATGAGAACCAAGTTGTAATTATTGATTATATTGATATTTGGTTGTACAATAGAGAGCTCATATCATTATGGCTCTAATTCATTTAGGCTACTTCTACTTATTTTGTGTACACGCTTATGTGCAAGAGCTCAAGAAAGGTTTTGGGAAAATTTGTTTGACCAATAGAACTCATTAAATGAATCTCCTCCAACCACTTGAATTCTAGGTAAGTCTCCTTAACTAAACACACATTGAATTATGAACATTTTCCAGCTATTTTATGCATCAAGTCTCTATTATGTTTTTGTTCCATTGTGATTCCTAACCCTAATCAAAGGAATATTTTGTCATAAACAATAAAATATTAGGAACTATAAGGACTTCATCATGGACCATCATTTCATTCTTTATCTCTGTCACTATCTTTAGTGCCAAAAAATTACATTCATATCATTCTTCTGAAACTATATATATATATATATATATATATTATATATTATATATATATATATAGATAGATAGATAGATAGATATAGATATCCCATCCTTTTCATCTCATCATAAATAATTCTTAATGCCAAAAAGGGTTGGAGTTTTAAATGCAACCACCTATCAAATTTGATTGTTATATTAAACTTAACAAACATATTAAACATTACAACAAAAGTGGGTGATGGGCAAGGAGTGATTATCTTTGATAGCTATATTTCCTCATAGTGATAAATTTATCATCAAATTCAATCCCTCGTGCCAAATTTCTTATATTAAATTTAACACAATCTAGTTGATTGTTGCCAAAGAGTCCCTAAAAATTACTTATAATATGGATACAACATTCCTTGTAAATAGTTTTAAAATAAACTTCTAGACTAAATGATTTTCATAATATTTCTTATCCCCTCCTAAGCCGTCCTTGAAAAATAATTAATCAATATTGTTTAATTGAATGACACCTCCTACTCTGGCACAATTCTTTGATTAGCACCATCATAGTAATTCTATGCCCTTGCCTTCTCAATTGGTTCATGCATGTGGTAACCACCTAAAATTCATAGTATTTTTGGATGGATTTAAAACATAAAAATGAAGTTCAATTTTATTAAGTATATTAAGAAGAGTAATGAATATATCTTCAAGCATGTTTCCTATAAAACAACTTAGGTGCCCTAGGAAAAAGTTCGAAAGAGTGCTTGTAATTATTTTAACTCTTGTTTTTTCTTGCAATTTTTTAAACAATATACTATTATATCACCCTAACAACCCTTTGTTACTCTTGCCATACTATCCATTTATAAACATGCCTTTCTTTTCTAAATACTATAAATTAAAATATGGTTTACAGTTTCTTCCTCTTCTTCAGATAATGTTCAATCACTTCATACATAACAGTTCCTTAGTGTATGACTCCATATGTTATTGTATTTATTTCTAATGGGAAACCACATAAGCTTTAGGATTTTGGAGATATAGTGTTTGAAAGGAACTTTCATGCTATTGATTTTTATTTAATTATTTTGTGGAGAAATATTACTCTATATCCCAATCTTAGTGTTTAGATCTATATGGTTGGATCCTTCAACTTCAAGGTATATATTAAGTAAGGTAGTATAAAAGCCAATCCCTAAATGTGGTGTTAGTGTTCCAATAATTGGAGGGGAACATGGCCTCCACTCCACCAAAGTATATGATCTAGGATGTGGCCACATGTACCCTCTGGGAAGCCCATTATCAAACATTGGATGCTCCTACACAATGAATCATGGATCTTAACATATTAAGGATGTTTGTTCATGTTCGTTTTAATATAGATTTAAAGCTCAAGATTTAGTAGAGATTTCATTTTAATGATGCAAGGATTTATATGTTTGGAGTCACTAGGGTATCTAGTCTTGGCCAACCCTTCCATGCATTGTTATCATTGTGACTTGGGTTAGTCATTCAGTGTCTGAGGTGGAATAATAGAACATGGAGGAATTAGGATATTTTGAGGTACTATGGAGAGCATGTTTATGCATTGTCATTTTTTTTTGGCACCATTATGCTCTATACAACCCACTCTAGTAAAGGTATTCTTCTTGGATTATTCTTTAATCCCTTTGTACTTAGTTTTTCCTTTTACGACTTTCCTCTTTATTCTATGCATCATCTGAGAACTATTGATTTTGAATCTCCGTATTCTCACTAGCTCTTATCTCTAGTTATTGGTTTTGCCTCCAAGCCATTCGGTCTTGAAAGGATTTATTTATAATCGATGTCCCTCTCACTTATTGTTTTCTTGATTCTAAACCTTTTTGTCTCAAATGATTCTTGCGCTTTCACTCTACTTCTCAAATTTGGGCCATGCTCTCGTTAACTTACCCCTTCTATCCTCCATATGTCGATCCTTTCTTTGACATTGATTTTCAGACTATATGTTGGATCTTGCTTGACATGCTACACTAGTGCAGTAACAATAGAAGGTAGACAACTTATTTCAAGGAATGGGTGATTCTCATGCCCAACATTGGGTGGAGAACTCCTCTTAGTGTTATTAGGAAAATACTCTTCAAATCATCGAAGAGGAAATTACTTAGGTGGAACATGAAATCACTAAAGAAAGAGGTTGCTTGACAAATTCAAAGGTGCTTGGGGGACTTTTTATCAAGTGCTAGACATGAGTCATACACGATGGTGCTATGGAAAATATATTTACACTATTGATATTTACCGGCGCTTGAGGCTCCTACTTGGTTATGTTCTACTTTACCAAAATAACACCAAGGAATGAATACTTCTAACGTTGGATGAGTTGCAACTAACAATGACTTCAGTTGTTAGGATGAGATGAAGCTTATTCAGGAATCCCTTGAGACATACGTTATTCTGATAACATTAACAAGAAACCAATAACTATAAATTTCTTGAATTCTTCCAGCCAAAATAATGATTCCTTATCAGACTAATTTTAATTATTTATGTCAAATTTTAATTTTCCAATTAGGTCATAATCCAAGTAGCCAAATTTGACAATCTAATTTTTTCGTTTTTTTCCTTTACTACTATTTAGGTGTCACCAAAATTATGATTTTGTAATTAATTTGGTGTCCTAGGACAAACTTCTAACTATTTTAATACTCTACCTTTAAATATAAATAAAAATATTAAATAAATATCTTATACATCTCATATAAAATAAATATAACTCAATGTTACTAAGAAAAGTATAGAATTTTTACTAAGCCATTTTATAAAGTAGGAATCGTATCGTTTTTAATGGAACTATATTTAAAATTTCACTTCATATACCAATTCTTTACGAATTCATTTATAAGTGATTTTTTTATTTAAATTTAAAAATTTAATGTTTTGAATTTGAGTACCTAATAAATTGATTATTTATATACTTTTGAAAAGCTGGAAAAACTATTTCATTAAATTTGAATTCTTGTTAGTTTAAATTTAAGGTAAAATTGATACTCAGAGTTTCAAAGGAATAAATTGATATTTCCAAAATATAAGTAGAGTACAATATATAGCTTTATTTGTCAATATATTAATAATATATTTATAACTAAAAAATATATGTTGAATTTTAAATTAAAATTATTTAGATAAATAGATATTTATTTCTTTATGATTTATTTATTTTATAATTTAAGGGTGGAACTTTGGGGCTCATGATTTGCAAGTAGACTTACGAGACTTATGACGAGCTGAAATAAATCATCATTGAAGTCTCTTGGATTTTGGAGCCATAGAGGTTGATCCCAGATAGGCAGAGAGGAATCAGTCAATTTGATAGCAGAAACATAGGACATGGATTCGTGCTTGAAGAAACGTCATCAGGGGATCATCATCAGATGAGAAAACTAGGAATGAATATACATTCAAATATTTATGTTCAACTATGAATTCAAAATAAAGGAATCTCGCATTATAAATAAAGTATAATGATAGATTTGACATTTCATTTCATGTAAAATCATGTTGCTAGAAACGAAATTATAATGGTAAATTTTACACATGGTATCAGAGATAGATTCAAACACTTAATTACCTTATAGGCCACGACCATGCCATTGGAATTTAATCAAACAAATAAATTTCTATGCTTTTATAATAAACTAGTATGCTTTTATAACTAGATGGGTATTTACAAATTTAAGAATTAAAACATCATAGTTAACCAGTACCCTGAAAACAAATCTGATATAACCTATACAAGGGTCAGGCAGATATGTAAGTTATAGTAGTTAGAGTTAGTGCATTGTCCTTAATACGAGCAACTGGAGTTAGCACAAGCATCTTCACATGATATTTTGTGATAAAGAAATAACAACTCCTACTACAACTACACCCTTTACAACCTTGTAAATACATAGATAATAAATAATTAAAAATAAAAGGGAAAGAATCATTTTGAAGTACAATTATAGGTGAATATGTGTAAATGAATACAAAGCATTACAATAAACCAGTCCTTCTCTATTAATGACTCTCTTCATGAAACTGAATTGAATATTACCTTATTCATGGATCCTTGAATGTCATCAAGTTTATCCCTTGATCCGAGTTTCACCCCGAGGGTTATATTTCTTGAAATATTAATAGAACATGTAAGCATAATGTTTCTAGTCCCTGACAGGCCAGTAAGTGTTGTTACTTTTTCACCCATCTGTACTTAGACACGAGGTGGTATTAAAGTAACAATAATTTACTACACTTGCCACAGTTTACACTATGAAAATGAAAATTAAAATGAATAAGCTTGAGGTTAATATAACATTCGATGTCTCCTATATACATATATGCCTTGATAAATGGTAAATAAAATTGTGATATTATTTCTAATTCAAACCAACAAGTTTAACATAAGTAGTTAAGGATGGGGATAAACTCGGATAAGAAAAAGAATCGCAGATTTACGATTGTTAAATTTCATGTGACTAGTCCTCCGCTTCTATGATTATTTCCTTCTACAAGTACATAAATTATTAGTAGTAGGAGCTTAGATTAAATTGGTATAAACTAGATTTGGCCTATATCACAAAAAACCATGTGTTACTAGAAGATGAAGGCAAACATAGTTTTTCCAGCATATGAAGGAAATGTTTTAGAAACTATTGGACTTTTCTCATTATGATTGATACGATTGTGAAACTAATCAAATGGAAGCTACCCCAACTGGGCATCACCTTAATCCATACAACTATAAATAGATCCTTGGGTGCAAAATACCCTTATAAAAGTATTGTATTGGCTCTGATTCGCCAATAAAAATCGGACGAGTTCTCCTTGACTGAGATTTCGAGCAATTGGATTGAAATCTTTAAGAACAAACCCTATATGAGCATACTCATTTATGGATTTCATTATCCATGGGCAAGGTTTCTATATTCAACCACATTGTTCATGGTTGGGTCATAGAGGTAGCTTCCATGAAAATTTTCACAGTAGCCATCAAATAGATAATGCTCCCTTCACAAATAAAAAAAATCCAACGAAATTGGAAATTAAGCGGGCTATGAATGTATATGTGCCCTGGATAATGGAGAGTTTCGTGCCTTTAGCATGGGGAGTTTGGAGGATATGTCGTAGGGTAAATTTTTTCAAGGTCAATGGCCTTGTGATCTAGTCTTAAGTGGAGCTCTATCTAGTTATTGGGTGCATGATGTCTAGGACTTCCGTGTTGATTAGAATACCAGAATAATAAGTAAACTAGGAAACCTCTTGGTAGACTATGTCCAGTGAATCTCGAAGTTAGAGTCAAATCAAAGTGACCAAAATAATTTCACATGAGAGCATATTGAAAATTTCATTAAAAACTCCAACGTTACCATGTACGGTAGAAAAACCTCTCTTAGTCATATTATTTCTCGAAAACCCTACTAAACATGATAGAGACGGAGTATTAGTAGTGAAAAAAAGAGAGAGTGAATGCAAACATGCTCTCAAATATAAGTGAAACACCACCAGAAAGGTTCACTATGGGACATCTATGCAAAGGTATGGACTGGTTTTCTTTCCAAAAGAACATCTGAGTCACATAGTGACAAAATGCCGAAAAAAGGTGAGATTACCCTTGCACTAAAACCCTTAAAAGCTAGAAAAGGGGTCATTAGGTATAAAATAAGCCTAAAAGCATGGGTGGAGCATTAACTAGTCATCATCTAACTTTGAAAGGGAGTGGAAGTACAACAATGCATAAATATATATATATATGTGTGTGTGTGTGTGTGTGTGTGTGTGTGTGTGTGTATGTGTATGTGTATGTGTATGTGTGTATGGCCAAAACATTAGTAGAGTTCCTAAGAAGCCAACACCAAAACCTAATTCTACATCAAAGAGTGAGGAAATGCCGAAAATAGGGGAGATTACGATTGCACTAAAACCCTTAAAAGTTGTAAAAGGGGTCATTGGTTGTAAAATATACCAAGATGCATGGTTCAAGCATTAACTATCCTTTCATATTATATATATATATATATATATATATATTTATATAATATATATATATATATATTATATATATAATATATATATATATATTACATATACATATATATTATATATATAGAATATATAATATACATTACATATACATATACATATACTTCATATATATATAATTATAATTTGGATGCATCGCCATTACCCCATCAACATTATATTAACATATTTCCCAATATCACCTAAGGCTGATTTGGTGATTTGAAATGAGAAGAAGTAAAATAGAGAAGCGAAGGCAATTATTGCATAAGGTTAAAGGAAAATGATAAGTAGTAAATCTATTTGTTTTCCCCTTATATGGAATATTACATAACTTAAAAAATAAAAATAAAAATGTTATATGTGTAATGATTCATCTCAAATTACGAGATAAATATGATTATTAGCATGCATACATGGCATGCATATGATAACTACATACACATGCATCACATCCATTTTCACTAATATACATACCAGTTGATTATATAGAATGTTTTAATGTAGGATAAACGAATTTACCAAAAGTATTAAGTAAATACCGAATGATCAAAGGATGTAATCAATGTATTGGGTTAAGATTCATTAATAAAATGTAATTAAAATAATAAACTATTATTATAGTTAGACAAGATTAAACATTCATTAGTTAGTAAAGTCATTTAATATTTATATATATTTAACTCGAAAGACAAATATGGACAGGACTTGAGTGACCAACTCAAGTAATAGTTAAAGCCACTTAAAGAGGTAAGTGGGTTTCTTCAAAGGGAAGATACATTCCCTTCCTAACCAAATCTAAGGGGTGAATAACGTGGTTGTACTTTTGTGAAGGGAAAATTGAAAAATTATAGAGGTGAGACTCTGACTGGAAGAATTTAAGGGTCGAACCTTGGGGCTCATGATTTGCAAGTAGACTTATGAGAATTTAGCACTTTTCTCAGACTTTTGGGCACAACGGCTGAAATAAATCATCCTTGAAGTCTCTTGGGACTTGGAACCAGAGAGGTTGATCCCAGATAGGTAGAGAGGAATCAGTCAATTTGGTAGTGGAAACATAGGACTTGCATTCGCCCTCGGATCATCATCAAATGAGAAAACTAGGTATGAACATATATTCAAATTGTTATGTTTAACTATGTATTCAAAATAAAGAATATGGCATTATAAATAATGTATGATGATAGATTTGACATTAGATTTCATGTAAAAATGATGTTGCTAGAAACAAAATTATAATGGAAAATTTTACACATAGTATCAGAGCTAGATTCAAACACTTAATTACCTTATACGCCACCACCATGCAATTGGAATTTGATCAAACAAAGAAATTACTATGCTTTTATAAGAAACTAGGATGCTTTTATAACTATATGGGTATTTACAAATTTAAGAATTAAAACATCACAGTTAACCTGTACCCTGAAAAGAAATCTGATACAACCTATACAAGGGTGAGGCAGATAAGTAAGTTATAGTAGCTAGAGTTAGTGCATTGTCCTAAGCATCTTCACATGATATTTTGTGCTAAAGCAATAACAACTACTACAGCTACACCCTTTACAACCTTGTAAATACATAGATAATAAATACTTAAAAATAAAATGGCAATATTCATTTTGAAGTACAATTATAGGTGAATATGTGTAAAGGAATACAAAGCATTGCAATAAACTAATCTTTCTCTTTTAATGACTCTCTTCATGAAATTGAATTGAATATTACCTTATTCATGGATCCTTGAATGTCATCGAGTTTATCCCCTGATCCAAGTTTCACCGCAAGAGATATATTTCTTGAAATATTAATAGAACAGGTAAGCATAATGTTTCCAGTCCGTGACAAGGTAGTAAGTGTTATTACTTTTTCACCCATCTGTAATTAGACACCAAATGGTATTAAAATAATAATAATTTACTACACTTGCCACAGTTTACACTATGAAAATAAACATTAAAATGGATAAGCGTGAGGTTAATATAACATTTGATGTTTCCTATATACATATATGCTTTGATAAATGGTAAAGAAAATTGTGATATTATTTTTAATTCAAACCAACAAGTGATATATCGCAGATTTATGATTGTTAAATTTCATGTGACTAGTTGTCAGCTTCTATGATTATTTCCTTCTACAAGTACATAAATTATTAGTAGTGGGAGCTTAGGTTAAATTCGTATACAACCAAATTTGTCCTACATCACAAAAAACCATGTCATTAGAGGATGGAGGCAGACATATTTTTTCCAGCATATGAAGGAAATGTTTAAAAACTATTAGACTTTGCACATTGTGAGTGATACGATTATGAAATTAATCAAATGGAAGCTATCCCAAATGGGCGTAATCTTAATTGATACAACTGTAAATAGAACCTTGGGTGCAAAATACACTTATCAAAGTAGTGTATTAGCTCTGATTCACCAATAAATATCTGATGAATTTTCCTCGACTATGATTTCAAGCAGTTGGACTGAAATCCCTAAGAACAAATCTTATCTAAGCATACTCATTTATGGATTTGATTATCCATGGGTGAGGTTTCTATATTCAACCACATTGTTCATGGTTGGGTCATAAAGGTAGCTTCCATGAAAGGTTTCATAGTAGCCATCAACTAAATAATGCTTTCTTCACAAATATAAAATCCAAAGAAATTGGAAATTAAGTGGGCTATGAATGTATATGTGCCCGAGATAATGGAGAGTGTCTTGCATTTAGAATGGGGGGTTTGGAGGATATATTGTAGGGTACATTTTTTCAAGTCCAATGACCTTATGAGATAGCCTTAACTGGATTTCTAGCTAGTTATTGGGTGCATGATGTCCAAAACTTTTCTGTTGACTAGAATACCATAATAATCGATAAACTAAGAAACCTCTTGGTAGTCTTTGTCTAGAGAATCTCAAAGTTCCAGTCTAATGAAAGCGACCAAAATAATTTCACATGAGAGCATATTAAAAATTGCATAAAAATCTCCAACGTTACCCGGTAGTGTAGAAAACCCTCGCTCAGTCATATTATTTCTTCAAAACTCTACTAAACATGATAGAGAGAGAGTATTAGCAGTGAAAAAAAGAGAGAATGAATGCAAACATGCTCTCAAATCGAAGTGAAACACCACCAAAAAGGTTCAGTGTGGGATACCTATGCAAAGGTATGGAGTGCTTTTCTTTCCAAAAGAACATCTGAGTCACAAAGTGACAAAATGCCTAAAAAAGCGGAGATTACCATTTCACTTAAACCTTAAAATCTAGAAAAGAGGTCATCGGGTATCAAATAAGCCCAACAAGCTTGGGTGGAGCGTTAACTAGTCGTCATTTGACTTTAAAAGGGAGTGGAAAGTAAAATAATGCCATATATAAATATATATATAATATATATATATATATTATATATATATATATAATTAATGTATGTATGTATGTATGGTATGTATGTATGTATGGCCAAACATTAGTAGAGTTTCCCAAGAAGCCAACGCAAACCTATTTTGAGTCACATGGTGAGAAATGCCAAAAAAGGGGAGATTAACCCATTTGCACTGAAACCCTTAAAGGCTAGAAAAGGGGTCATCGGGTATCAAATATGCCAAGAAGTATGGGTCGAGAGTTAACTAGTCATCATTTGACTGTAAAAGGGAGTGGAAGTAAAACAATTCAGATATAATTATATATATAAATATTATATATATATATATATATATATATATATTTGAATGTTTTAACTCCACTCCCTTTTACAGTCAAATAATGACTAATATGGATTTGGTCAAAAACAATTACTAGACCTTCCCGATAAGTCAATAACAAAACCTAATTCCAAAGGACTAAATCAGGATATGGTAAGCATGTTAAGAGATTTGAGGGCCTCTCATGGGAAAATCCATAGAGCCAAGGTTATACACCATGGAATTAAACACCATGATTAATATTATTAATATAGGATTAATATTATAATCCCAAGGGATTATAACCTCTATGATTAATATTATAAACCTAAGGGATTATGGATACTATAAGCCCAACAAATTAATAAACCGAAGGAATTAATAATTTTATAAACTCAAGGGATTAATAAACCCAAGGAAGTAATAAACTCAACATATTACTTATTTTACAAAACCATGAGATTAATAAACCAAAGGGATCATTAATATTATAAATCCAAGATATTAATTTTATAAATGGAAGGGATTATTAAGATTATAAACTCAAGTGATCAATAAACCTAAGAGATTAATATTATAAACCTAAGAGATTAATATTATAAACCCAAGGGTTAATAAACTCAAAGAGGATTATTGATACTATCAAGTGAAGAGATTAATAAATCCAAGGGATTATAAACCTCTGAGTTAATGTTATAAATTGAAAGGATTAAAAACACTAATATCAATCTTATAGACCCTACGATTACAAACCTTAAGTTTATAAACAATAAACTGTGAACCCAATATTATAAACTATAATATTAAACCCTAATTTATTCAATGTCACAATGCGACATTGAATTAATTACAATGTAATGTACCATTACGACAATACTTCTCACACTATGATGTTGGATAGCTTTTCGTACCATTCCAACATCGCAATATTAATCCTTCATATTAAACCAAATATTCTAAACTGTAACATTATAAAATCAAACATTATAAACCATGAGATTAATATTATAATCCCTAGGATTAATATTATAAACCCTTCAATAAGTATTATAAAATCATAGGATTATTATTATAAACACTAAGATTAATATTATAAAACATTGCATTGATATTATAAACCCTAAGATCATAAAACTTGATATTAAAACCTAATACTAAACCCAATATTATAAACACTAATATTAAAAACCCAAAATTGCAAACCCTCATACTAAATGTGATATTGCAAACGCAATATTAAAAATCCCAACATTAAAAACTAAATATTGTACTCTAATATTATAAACCTCAGTATTATAAACCAAATAATATAAAGCCCAATATTTTAATGTCACATTTCAACATTGAATAAATTGCAATGTAATATAACATTGCGACAATCATTTTAAATTACTAAACTCAGGGGATTATTAATATTATAAACCCAAGGGATCTATAAAGTTAAGGAATTCATATTATAAATCCCATGGATTAATGTTATAAACTCAAGGGATTAATGTTATAAACCTAACGATCTGTTAAGTCGCTCGCGCAGCTATGCAGGTCACAAGTTCAAATACCAAGAAAAACCGGGGGACTATTCGAGGTGGGTCGATCGGACCCTCCTAGAGGTTATAGGCTCAAAGGATTGATATTATAAACTCAAGGAATTAATAATATAAATTGAAGGGATTATTAATATTATAAGCCAAATGAATTAGTAAAGCCCAACATTATAAGATTAATATTATAATTCTTATTGTAAAGCTAATATTAAAAACCCAAATATTATAAAACTTAATAAAATCTCAACTTTTTAATGTCGTATTGAAACATTGAATATATTTCAATGTAATATATAATTGCAACAATCATTGTAAAATTGATTGTTGCATTGAGACAATGTTTGTCACAATGCGACGATGGACACTTTTTTGTGCCATTCCATCATGATATTAAACCATCATATCAAATTCGATATTACAAACCTTAACGTCAAAAAAAACCAATATTATAAACCTTATGGTTATAAATTCTGAGACAAGTATATTAAACCCTCATAGATAAAAGCAAAAGAGGTACTTCCCCATGCTCTATTTTTCAACATTCATGACATTTGTGTATTGCACCATAGTTGAGCTACAACCCTTAAACCCTAATCCCAATATTATAAACCAAAATATTAAAACCTAATTTATTGAATGTCGTAATGTGACATTGGATAAATTGCAATGTAATGTATCATTGTGAAAATGATTGTCACACTTCTTGTCAGATTGCAACAATGCTTGTCACACTACGATGTTGGATAGATTTTTATACCATTCAAGCATCACAATATTAATCCCTAATATTAAACCAAATAATATAAACCCTAACGTTATAAATAGTAAGATTAATATTATAATCTCTAGTGTTAATATTATAAAGCCTACAATAAATATTATTAACCATTGGATTAAAATTATAAGTCCCTGCATTAATATTATAAACTCTAATATTATAAAATCCAATATTATAGTAATATTCACATTAATATTAACAATGGTTGACTACAGTAGATCACGGTTGATCATTCTTAATGGTTGAAAATGGTAGACCAATATCAATGCTTGATAATGGTTGACCATGGTTGACAATGTTTGAACATGTTCAATAATGGTTGGCAATTGTTGATCATAGTTGACAATGGATGACCATGGTTTTGAACCTTTGTTAACCATTGTCAACCATGTAGTTGTCAACGTTGACTATTGTAAAATATGGTAAACATAGAATTGACCAAGTTTGATCATGGTTAACTAGTTAAACACTGACTATAAAGTTTCACTTTGTTTGACTAATCTCATTCGGTATATTTGATTACTGATTAAAAATAATATTATTAATAGGTGAATATTTTGAACAAAGTTTTGAAGTGTTAGCTATCAAACATAGTCCAATTTATTCAATTGCATTCAGAAACATGGTTGACTAATTTTATGTTGCATTGTGACATTCAATAAATGGCAATGTAAAGTAACATTGTGACTATGCTTTTTAAACCGTTACGTTGGTGGATTTTTATACTATTCTAATGTCACAACATATTTGACTATCAATATTAATAAATAATATTAATAAGAAATTATGCTTCAACGAAGTTTAACACTATTGATTATCAAACATAGTGAAACATAATGGAACATAATCAATCACTCTATTAAATGTGGTTCACCACATTTTGTAATGTCACATTAGGATGTTGGATAATAAATTGCATGTAATGTAAAACAGTACAACAATGTGGTTGTCACATCAACAATATTTTCACATGTCGTCCATAGAATATTTTTATGTGATTTCGAACTTCATATAATATTATTAATTTATTTTATATATTAGCAACTTTATAAATAATATTATATAGCATTTTATAAATCTTGTGTGATTGACCAATATTGAACTTAGTTGACGTGAACATGACAATGTTTGAATTGAGTCCAACCATGTGGTGACTATAATTGAATTATTGGTTTGATGTTACATATTAAGGATGACTATAGTGATAACGTGTTGACTACTATAATGTGTGTGTGAAAAATGATAAAAAATAAAGTAACATACACCCCCCCCCGCCCCACCCCACACAAGGTTGACTTGTTAGTATCTTGACTAATGTCATGCTATGTTTGGTGATTAATATTTAAGCATACAAAAATAATAAGTGATTATGTTTGACGAGAGTTTAAGAGTGTGGACTGTCAAATATAGTCACACTTTGTCAAACATAGTCCACCATATTACTTAGATAATTTGTTTTAAATCATATTAATATTAATATTAATATTATTAAACATTTTAATTAAACATCAAATATGGGTGAGGATGGTTTAACCATTGGAAAACATGGATGTTTAACCATTGTTTGTTTATGGTTGATCATGATTCGCTATGATTCAAAATGGTTTGGGTATGATTGACCATGATTTGACCATAGTTGAATATGATTGAGTATAATTGGCCATGTTTTGCATACGATTTGTCTATGGTTAACAATATTTGAATATGGTTTGTCTATTATTGACCATTATTTAACTAAAAATACTATTGCAATAGTGGTTGGTTGATGGCTAACCATGGTTTCACTATTTGTTTATCGCTAGAAGCAATCCATTCCCACAATATGGTTTGACATAGTTATAAATTAATTAAAACATATCAACCAAATTATTATATTATCATCAACCTTCTCTTAACACATTACATTTTAAGTAGTTAGTAAATAATGTTATTACTCTCATCATTAGTTATATTAATATAAAATGAATGTTACATAGTTATTATATATATTAAATAAAATATTTCGTAAATCTTAATTGTAATATTGTTAATTTATAAATTAATTAACTCAACCTTTTTTATAATTATTACTAATAACAATAATACTATTAAAAAAATTATGGAGCTCATGTGGGTATCTTATATTTATTTAGTTATTGAAGCTAAAGTTTAAAACCAACACTGGTGATTTGGGCATTAATGAATTCCATTTTTTTTTGTTTCGAGAGGAAGACTGAATGGAAATTGAATCAACCGTTATGATCCACCTTCTTGCTACTTAGATTTACCAACCATATTATTCCTTGGTTATATAGTCTTCTCCTACATGGTAAAGGATGATCTTCGAATCTAAATGTGACTTCATTTAATTCATTTTCACTGCATGCATGTAACTTTTCTTTATAGATTATATTATGTAAATCATGAATTTCACAATTTTTATAAATTATGTTATGTGCATGTTGTTTTGTGTAGCTATGAAACTCAAAATTAGGTTACAATTTTCAAATATTTTCATAATATTACAATTAGTTGAAAAGGTAAATTAACTGAAACCCTGAAGTAACATATCTATATTTATAGAAAAGTTTTGAGTTTATGAGTTCAATTTCTCTAAATTTAAGTTATTCGTTTCTAGTGTAGCTTTGTTTTCCTTCTCCTAAACCCCACATGAATCAATTACTCTAGAAATGTTAGAGTAGTTACATTCAAAATAGGAAGTGATAGATAAGATAAAGGTTGGCCTCCTTTATAGAGATGATTTTTTTAAAGTCTAATTTTCAATAAATACAATCAATATATTTATGATTTATAGTTTTGAAGTGTTAGCTATCAAACATAGTCCAATTAGACTTTAATTTTAAATTTCTTAATAATTCTAATTCAAATTTCAATACTTAGCCAACGTAATTGGTGATAATGAAGTGTTATGTATTAAGAAGTATGAGGTTAGAATCCCCACAGTTTATCTTGGAATCGACCGCATGTCATGACTATAACCCTCTAATCATATAAAAACTATAATCTATTTTCTATCATGTCATTGTTTGTTATGCCCCCGATGAAATTAATTTTTACTTACACTTTTATGATTTTATTCGCATTAATAATTGTTGAAAAGTAAATTTGAACATCTTTTATTAGATTGTAAATATTTATTGCTATTATTGTTGCTTTTACTTGATGTTATTTTTTGAAATACAATAGGAGCCACAACATGAGTAGCTAGGTTCCAAATTGCTAGGAAATAGTTAGAATCAGTTATGGTCTAAGAAGGATAGGGACACAGAAAAAGGAAAACATCATCCATCTTGCCGAGGATGATTTTCCCTCCCTCTAGAATGATCATAACTAGAGAGAAATGTCATGGTTGGAAGATGATCCAAAAAAATTAGATTGCAGGAGAGAAAGGAAATGTGGAAAAACAACGTCCTAGTGGGAGATAAAGATTGGACCTACATAAATAAGAAACGACATCCAAATTTAGGAGGACCCTAGTAGGACTTGAGTAAGTGAAACTCAGAAAGTTACTGATTTTCTTCCTAAGAGAAAAAGAGTCTAGAGCTCAAGGGGAAGTGTTGATATAATAGTCATTCATTAGGAGGAGCATGGTAGCTCCTATTATATTTTTGGAGATTCCAAAATGTAACTAGGTTATTTGTTATGTTGTGTCGTGATTATGTATGCCAACACTTGTTTCTTTTTTTGTATCTAAGTAGGAGATAAGAGTAATTGAAAGTATATCTTTGGTGTATGTGGTTTTCATAGAAAATATTAACTCTATAATAATTAACTTTATGGAAGTAACATGGTAGGGAAAGTTATGGCTTAAATAGGTGACTATTTTAGACATGTTTTTCACAAAATATTTATGAAAATGTTTGCGTAAGTAAATAAATAAATGTGGTAAGTTTATCATGGTCATAGTTTAACACTAAGATAAGTCTCTTAGGTTACACCTCAACCAACATGCAATC